>CAAKHB010003034.1:95875-129598 GCA_901007665.1 Aeoliscus strigatus | reverse complement strand
GACCGACGCGGTCACCCCTACTATTGGGATGTGGACCCACTGGATTAGTGAGACAAAAAGCCAAGGAAAAGCGATGACGTTGTAATAACTTTTATTTCTTTCTCTCCACGTATCCGTACCAACCAGAACCAAGCCTCCTCCTCTCCTTCTTCCCCCCTTCAGCCCAAATGAGCTCTCCTTTAAATAGCTCGTGAGATAAGGTCAATTAGGCCATACCATTACTGAGGGGGACATCAATTAATCCCACACACCCAACATAAGCACAATGAGAAAATAAACATTTTGAGACAGTAAAATAAACATTAACAGTACACCACAACACCTCTGCACACCGAAACAACCCCTTTCCCCAACATACAAATGAAAACTGTGATCGTGGTTTAAGCCCACACCCCTTTTCCGATTCCCGGCGCCCTCTGCCGGAGATGGCCTTTAAATGGCGCCCTCCTTGCGGTGCGCGCTCCCGCTTGGGGCGCCTTCGGACCGGACGCCGGAAACAGGAAGTAAGTGCGTGACTGTTTGTACTTTTGCCGAATGCCTATTGTAAGCGGGCAGGTAGTGGGTACCGCACTACATGCCCTTGGTGTGGTGGACAGAACCATTGGAGTGGTGATGACTGTAAAAGAGTCCCGGAGCCCGTGTGACTTTCGCACACACCTCCCGTGTATAACTTTAGCGCCAGGACGGTGCGTGCGTGCGAGCGTGCAGTGGATGTGTGTGTGTGGTTGTGCGCGCGCCTTGGTGCGCGAGTGGAAGACGGCATTCCGGTGTTCAGTTCATGGAGGAGCGGGGGGGTGGACGGTGAGAAGGGGGGCTCACCTTCTCACAAGCTAGTAAAGATTTACTGAATAATCAGGGTGTTGCAGTACAGAAGGACGGGGCCTGAGTTCATCTGCTGCTGCTATGTACAGGTGATAAGTGTAATATTAATGAAACGTGCTATTGATAATACTGATGAACAACAATGAGGCGGTGCCTCGAATAATTTGCAATCTCATCACTTTAACAATTACCAAACAAATGTAGAAGCAAATGACATTGTCTGCTATTGGTGTCCTCGGTGTCCCAACTGTACACCTATCAACATATTCCTCTTTAAGATTGAAGCCCAGTATAATTTGGAGAGAAATGTCCTGTCTGAACGCGTTCAAACCCTCATAAGGTCAAGAGTACAGCACACACACACACACACACACACACACACACACACACACACACACACACACATCCCTCCAATAGTTAGCACCTGTGCAACCCCACCTCTAACTCCCACCCATCCTCCCTCCTCCCCTGTTGGAACATCAATAGGAAATCAATGGCTGTCTGGGAGAGAAGAGGCGAGTGGTGGCAGCAGCAGAGCCATCGCTCCACCTGCTGAGAGCAGCGTGCCTTGAATAACAACTGAGGGGAATATATATATATACACACACACACACACACACACACACACACATATATGTAGAGAGAGAGAGAGAGAGAGAAGGTAAGGTTCTCTGGGGTTTGGGGTGTGTGCAGAGGTTTTTCTCCAAAGTAACTCGCGAAACTGGTGAGAGTGACGAGGATATAGTGTACAAAAAGTCAAGATTATCACTCCCACCCAAAAACCCTTGTGTCCACTGTTGGTGTGTCTCACTTAGTGGCTCTGTCTAGATGGCCAGGGTGTGTGTGGGGGGGTGGGGGTGACAGTTTGGTATATTCACCTTGAAATTCACGTTCACGTCTGTCTTAAGAAGTCTTCAGGGCTCAAGCACAGATAAGCGCCTCCTTCAAACGAGGCGAGTCCATGTGGAAATTGGATATGTGATGTTGCGACGAAAGAGCACATGGACGACAACTGCCCAGCAGCAAACACACAGATGTGGGGTGGTAATCAGATGACCTTTGGGCTTATATCAGTTTCCAGGATGACATCAGTGGCTGCTCTGTACCCTCATTTAGACAAAACTGGGCTCAGTCTTGGAGAGCTAACACTGACATCGGATGCATCCTGGTTAGATTTTAACTGTCTCCTGTCAATGCAGAGGAGTCACGGCTCAACTTCGAGCTCTGAGCTCCTTAACCTATCTCTGTGATGCTGCTGGCCTCACTGTTGAAGCTGAAGTGTGGAGACAGACAAATTCATGATCAAAGAAGTTCACTATAACACACCTGTACACATTCCATCGTTTGTGGATGATATTCGCCAAATTTGTTGCAAGAATATACCCTGATCCACGCAGACGTAGACGTGCTTTATCATAGCAAACAGCACTTTTGCTCAGTTCATGTTGGTACAGGGATGTGTTGAGGAGGAAGACACGAGAGAGAGTAGAGCAGAAGAAACAAGATGAATGGATGAGTGCAAAGAAAAGTCGTAGGAGAAGAGGCGCACTGAGGCAGACATATAGCAGAACTCTCCGGAGGGACGACCGTACAAGCAAATCAATCTGCTTCTGTGACGTTAATTATGTGGGAGAGCAGAGGCTTAGTAAGCACCGATGTAGCATCACCATCGTACAGAAGGAACATGAAGACAAGTGCAGTGGATGAAATGGGTCTTTGGTTTGAGCGGCACTAATGAAACTGCGTTCGCTGGAGGTTATTGCAAATATTTCAGTCTTAAGATCTCGTGATTGATTCTTGATGTGCGTCACATCAGTAGACATCAAGGGGATAATATTTCATCGGAAACTTGAAAGCACGAATCAAATTATGAGCTACTTCTCTTGATCCAGTTAACTTCTGCGAGGTGTGTGTGTGTGTGTGTGTGTGTGTGTTTTTGTTTTGCTGTTCGTCAATGCATAGACCTGAGCTGCATAACACAGAGGTGTTTCAGCTTTTGAGCGGGTGGATGACACCACGTCTGTTTAACACGTGGATCCTTTCTATCAATAGTGTAACTGAGCTACTTCCTCTTTATCCATTCAACCTCAATCACAGAGAGCACTTGCGTTCCGCTGACACTGCATTCACACTTTAGACCTCAACATCTCACTCAATAATTTACAACTTCACCTTCAGTCCTAACAAGACCAGGCCAAAGAGAGGCTTAACCCCGCTAGCTTGAAAATATCCACTCAGCAGTTCGGATGATTTACCAATCTCAGGCACCATCTGAGCTGCAGGGAGAAGGAACTTCCTTTTTCTTGACATTGTTTCTGCAATGGTTGCTGCACGCAGAAACAAGAAGACGCAGAAGCAAGAAATTCAACTAGGACAGCAATTCTCAACAAGAATATTTGTCTTATTTCTTATCAAAATGTCGATCTCTTTACACTTCACAGACACATCATCTGAAAAAGTTTTTCAAGCAAATTTTCACTGAAATAAAGTATAAAAATCTGCCAGTGGGACAATATTTTTTTTTTGTTTTTTGCATGTGTGCATTTGCTTGAAACAAGTGAAGATTGTCTAAAAACTGATTTTTTTCAGGTTATGTCCCAAATCTTTTCCCATTGGCAGATTTTTGTACTTTTTTAAGTCCAAAAAGAAGAAAATTAAAAATTCAGATGAGCAATATGACAAATATTCTTTGTCTGAATTGAATTTTTTTTTTTTTTAATTGAATCACTGAATTATTGCAGTGGTTGAAGCTTCTTGAGCACTGTGCTAAACCAGAATCTCTAACATCCATAGGTGTCCTTTATCAAACAAGAAAAACATACACGATAGTAAAATGATACTATAGATACTGGATATCACATATGTTTGAAGACCTATAAACTGAGTCTGTTTTTTGTGACACACCAGTGAAGATCTCCTCTTACTCAATGTGGCACCACTCATTTTAATTTGGATGGGACCAGAGCACGAGGTTTCTCTCCTCTGGGAGGGAGGGAGTGAGTGAGTGAGTGAGGGTGAGACGACGCTCTCGAGGGAGACAGAGGGCCCTTCATTAGCCCTCTAATTACTGCGGACAAATGTGAGAGGAAGGACAGAGAGCAGCTCCAGTGCAGAAAACGCACCGTTTCTCATGACATGCGTCTGTTGATAATAAACCATGTACTGTAGCTTCCTGATGAAGTGGAAAGTACCACACTGTATCTCCTCATGATCAATTTATTATTTTTAATAACTTATCCTTCTCTGTGGTTTCTTGTTGTAGAATGCTAGCTAGTATCTATCTATCTATCTATCTATCTATTATTGTTTTTATCTCCTGAGAGAAATTCACAACTTTGTTTTGGTGATCAATGGATTTATTAGATTCGATCAAATGAATGTAGGATGATAAAAATGCGTGGAAATGAGGTTGGCGCTCGCCGCGTGCTTTTCTAGTTTTTCATAGATTAAATGAAAGATCAAAAGGAGTCCCTCAGTGACCTGGAGAGCTATGCTTGTGGGGGGTACAAGCCCCTGGCAGGGTCACCTGTGCTTGAGAGGTCAGGGGTTAAAAGTCACACAAATCAGGGTCATTGCATCCTGGAGGTAAAATAGACTTACTTAAGGTCCTTATCTACAACGCTACATGTTATTGAAGTGCTGATGACATTCCTCAGATGGCTCATGTTCTGAGAGGTTGGTTTGAAAAGGTGCTCATCCTGCACATGTCTTATCTGTACACTGTGAAAAAGAAAACGGTGAGAAAATGCAAGATATCAACTCAACGTGATACAAGAGAGTTTTCTCAACTTTTGTCTAATGTTATTGGCCTTGACTGAGGTCAACAAGTACGGTAACATCATTTTATGTACTGCAGTAAAAATGAGCCCAGTAATCTACAAGTTCCAGTGCTGTAACCCTCAGCTGTGTGTGTGTGTGAGTGCGCGTCCATGTGCGTGCGTGTTATCAGGTGAAAAATGTGAGCAGACAACCTGCCTGAACAGCTTCCCTGGGTATTCAGTCCTGGAGCCCAGGAAACCGTACATACACACACACACACACACACACACACACACACACACACACACAGAGAGCAGGTGACTTTCAGACATGTATTGAAGTGAACAGCGGGACTTTCTCATGTCTGCAAAGCAAAATGTGAGTCAACTGTGTTTAAATTCACTGAATTCAAAATGGGAACAGACACTTGACTGATCATTTTCTTATCATCATTTGCAAAATGACTAGAAATTAAAAGAACCTAAACATCTGTTGGTTCATTCAGCATCCATCCATTCATCCACCAGCAGACAGCAGAGTCAGGCAGCCCTGGCATCCCTCTCTCCAGCAATGTCCTCCATCTCCTCCTGGGGGAACCCAAGGTGTTCTCAGGCCAGGTGAGATATACATTCCCTCCAGCAGGCTTCCGGTCGACCACGTGGCCTCCTACCAGTTGGAAAACCTCCTGAGGAACACTTTGGGATGAACTGGATTGTTGGGATGAACGATATCTGGCTGTCAAGAGACACAGACGAAGGGTGTTGTATAAAGTCTGGTCTTCAGCTCAATGTGACGGTTCTGGAGAAGGAACTCCAATGCAGGGACAGAATGTGCATAATTAGTTGAACTATAAACAGGGGAAAACATTCTGTCACTCCCTCACTTTATTGGAAAAGTTGTGTTATGTAGAATGAGGTCAATAGTGGGATTATTGCACAGGATGTTTTATAGACCTTCAGATGTGTTTACCGCTGGCCTCGGTATTGATTTGGAATAAAACTGAATTACTTAAAGTAAAAAAGCTGAAAGCCAAATAGCAACTGAAGGTAAAAGGTCCAGGAAAACACATTTTCGTGAGAGCTTGTTGATTGATTGTGCCCATTGCGATTGCAGGGATGTCATTTATCTGAAACATCTATTCATTTTTGATAGATTTTTACTTTCCCAGAGAAGAGAGGAGAGTCGGGCTCGACTGCAGTGAAGGTGCGAACATCTCATATCAACATGTCACTCAGAGAGGGAGAGAGGGAGAGGGAGAGGCTGGTAGAGGAGGACAGGAGGTAAAATGAGGAAGGAGACATAAAAGGCTGGAAGGAATGATATGAGTGAAGGACTGGAGATGAGAGATGACACGAGGGAATTGAGTTAGAGAAGGAGAATGAAGACAAGAACAGAGATGCACACAATGAAACAACGTCACATGAAAGCAACACTGTGGCCCGATGAGCTCCTGATTGACGGCTGTCAGTCGGACGTTCTCAGCTGCCTTCAGAGAAGGCGGCTGCTCAGTCGATATTCCACGTACTGTGGACAGAGACGATCCAGATGTTCTGGTCCAAGCTCAAGTGATTCTCAGAACGAAAGAAGTGTAAAAACATCATCAAGTAGGTGGAGGCTGATGGAGCTTATTCTTCACAGGTCTTTCTTCTTCAACCCCTCTAACATGCTCCCACCTCTCACTCGCTTGCTTTCCCCTGAAGACACAGCACAATGGCACACATTCATCCATACTGTGTTTTGTGTTTGAAGCAGGGGGAGTAGGGCTTTCCAAAGCCCCCAGATCAGTCAGCGTAGGAAGCTGGCACTGTTGCTCCCTCTCCAAAAACAATCCCCTCACTCCCAGATGGCGTGTGCAGGCAGGCGTGTGGCTGCAGGGGCTTAGAGGAGGAAGAGGGACGGGGTGAGATAGGAGGAAGGAGAAGAGAGAGAATAGCAATGTCCAGGAGGTGTTTTATCTCAGAGACCATACCCCTGGCGGTAGTTCCGGCTGCCTGTCTGTAAAACTCTGTTATTTTCTGCCCACGTCTATCCCTCAATCCTTCCCTCATTCCTTCTTCACCTCCTCTCATTTCTTTTCCTGCCAGTCTGTCTGTCTGTCTGTCTGCCAGTTGTCTGTACCATCTGCGATAAGAACTTATGTTTTTAAGCGCAACCAACACGGACAAACAGATGACAATATTATCCAGCGCTCGGAGACTCTCTCTCTATCTTTTCTTTTGAACTCGACTCCCCTGCTGGGTTAACACCCCCGAGACGGGTGATGCAGAAAAAAAGGAATTGGACCCGGCCTATGATATGTTTCTTACATAAATAAGAAACATGCAACACACTGGCAGCACTGCAGCTTCACCCGTCGAGCATCAAGATAACCTTGAAATAAGGATGCAGGGGGAGAATAGTTACTTTTCTAGAACTTCTTTTTGCAAAAAAAAAAAACCCAAAAACATTCCACACAATTATTGCGGTAAGAGATAGTCAAGTTTAATTATAAGGTGACCCAAAATCTAATCTTGTCTAAACTAACAAACAAAAGCCTGTGTTTCGATCCCTAAAAGCTGCCTGAAAAGTTGAGTTTCGACTCTACTCTGCTTTTCTGCATTTCCATTGGGAATAGTAGCTGGTATTTTTTTGTTGCTGTTGTTTCTCCTCCAGCTAGGTTCCAAGAGAGCTGAGCCGATACTAAAATGTGATGTGCAAGAGAAAAGGACGTCCCAAGCTCTGCCGTCAACACAGCGATAGTGATACAGGTCTTCCCCTCAGTCACAGTGGAAATTCATTCTGAAAATGAGCTGCTCCGGAGCAGTTCATCTTCAGTCTCAGCTGTGTGTGGCAAATGTGTCGGGTCAGAGCCCGACTGTCAAAGGCCGTTCTGCCAGTTCACATCACATCATGTTTTTATAGAACGGGTCACAAGTTTAGTATGACCATCTCACAATGTGACTGCTGCTGAGACCTACATCTACTTATTGACCAATAGGAACACAGAATGAAATGAGGCAGAGATCAACATTCTAAGTTCACTCTCATTGTAGTCATATCTATCTATCTAGAGATATGGAGAGAGACATACTGTATAGACATATATTCGCTAGCATCACAGCCAGTGATTCATAGGTGTTCATAGGTGTTCTTGTACAGTTCATCAAAGTGAATGTCCTACACAGAGATCAACGTCACTCAAGTGTACAGGATTTCTGAAATCTCAGAAATTGTTTCCCTTCCTGACTCACTGCACCTTTGCCTCAGCCACCTCATTAGGTCGAGACAAGATAAACGTATGTCTTCAACTACACTTTGCTTGGTCTGGACTGAGGTGGTGAAATGACTTGAGGCGTCATTGTGTATGTTGAAGTCTCAGCTAAACCCTAACCTTCACAAAGGGGGCTAAACTCCAGCTGCAGTCACTTCTTTGTCATTTCATCAGCAAAATGACAGCCAATATGTTAGATTCTGACATTCATTGCCGTATTAGAAATACATTGCCCTATTGCTACCATTGATGGATGAGTAATCGGTGAGTGCTCGCAGACACAGATACACACTATCTGTGATGTTCAAAAAGGATGTGAGACATTTGCCTAGTTTTTACTGGGTATCTGTACATGACAGTGAAATCACACCTGCAGCGTGCAGCTGACTGATAAAACCTCAGGTGCACTGTCTCCCTCTGATACCTGAACTGCGCCTGAATCTCATTTCGACAGGAGATTGCGACTATTTTCAGCATATATCATTTTCTCAAAGATGGGATATTTTCAAAGGGGTGTGGAGATGTGAATGGGGTGACGTGCTCAGTTGGAGAGACACATTTAAATTTCAATGTCACTGTGTGATGCTATGTATGGAGTTAGACTGCCCCCTGCTGCTGCATTTCTTCAAAACAGAAACCAGGAGTATTAACCCTTTAATTTAATGTCATGTTTATTATGTCTGCGATTCTTTGTTGTTGTTGTTTTTTATTATACACAATGTGTGCCAGACTCACAGACTACTAAATCACAAAGAACCGTGTGTAATATACATATAGTGTATCTCTATTTTCTTGTTTTCCTACTTTCTCTTTAGCCTGATGTATTTTCTTTTTCTATTTTCTTTTCTTACTTTCTAATCCTGTGCTGCTATAACAAGTAAAGTTCCTGTTCGTGAAATTAAGAAATGAATAAAATGTGCCTTCTTTTATTGTATTATATTAAATGAACATAGACATGTTTATTATTGTTGTTGTTGTTGTTGTTGTTGTTGTTGTTGTTGTTGTTGTTGTTGTTGGTACTATCATTCATAACAACAACCACAACAACAACCATAATAATAATAATAATAAGATGATGAAGAAGAATATAGTTGATCTGTGTGTGTGTGTGCCAGATGATGTTAGCACTTATGAAAGCGAAGAAGAAGACGCTTCACCTCACCGGGGCTTCGGACCTGCTGGCCCTTTAAGACTCTCTGTTGTCATGGTTACAGTCAGGAAGCAGCAGAGCATCTTTAGCGTGCTAGCACTTGCCAGCAGATGCTGCTCGCCCTTACCCTTATCTCTCATCTGCTTATACCTTCATTTTGACAAACCGAGGTGTTTTCCTGCCGAGGTTCGGTGAGTTCGGATCGGACATCGTGTCGCTGTGAATTTAATCCGTCTGTTCCACCGACAAGACAAACTCCGGAAGCTGCTGTGCTAATGTCATTTTAGCTTCCGCAACATGATGTTTGGTGATGAACGATGACGATGAATGTTGTAGCCATCAGAGCTTTGTAAAATTTCTCTTAAATTGTCTTTAATCTAGCTCACTGTGGTCATTTGTTTGGATAAAACCCAGACGCACATGTAAATAATCGTGTTTACACCCTGACGCATCGAGCTCATTTGTCAGTAGGAGGGAGTTCATTCTGTTTCCTCATTTACCAGTCGTACTTAAAATGTTTGTGAATTGTGAATGTGTTGCCAACAACAAATCCTCTCTGTTTTTCTACACTATTTCTCATCTCATATCATCGTGACCCGTGGAGGTCAAAGTTATATTTGTAATTGTGTTAAAACATCATCATCGCCTACACAACTGGAAGACATCAATGTACATTGTACATCAATGTGCGCTGACGTGACTAAACGTTTTTGGTTTTTTTTTATCCAGCCACCATGCTGGCAGGATGAAATAATGTGTGTGACCCTTTGTGTTCGCAGACGATGAGTGAGTGTGCTGATGACATCAAACCTGTGACCTGCACCATCAAGCCTCCCGTCTATCTACACATTGGAGATGGCAAAGCAGACACGGCTCACTCGGGTGTGTGCGTCATCGACATCACTCTACCGTACGGAAAACCTGTGGACGTAAGTGTTTGTATAAAAGTGATCTCGGTGCAGCTCTCCCAATGTCGCTGTTTGTGCAGGTCGTGTCTTCACGCGTCTGTGTGTTTCAGATTGAGCGGATCACCTTTAAGAACTACTACACCGCCTACGTGACCTTGCGTCTGTTGAGGAGGATCCCTGGCCAGGACGCCCCCGCCAAGTGGTGCACGGCTGTGAGAGACCTGCCTCTGATGGAAAACCCCCACACCGAGGGGGGCTCCCAGGACTACCGCACTATTCACAGGACACAGGTGTGTGTGTGAGAGACCGAGTTTGTTAATTGTGAGATGAGGAGAACTCAGAGTTGGCTCTCTGGAACGGCCCCCAGGTGACATGCAGAGCAGACATGTGATCTGTGACCTGTGATCGATCAACTGTTTGTGTCTCCTGTTTCATTTACAGTCAGAGCCAGACAAGCTTGACGTACTTTGAAATGTTATTTGTGTTTTATGATTCTTATATATACTTGTGTCTTTTATTCTCTGATCATCTGTAATAATAATAATAATAATAATACACAGATAATTATATATGATAATATATATTATAATTATATAAGATATAATATGCAATGTAGCTAACAATAATAATGATAATAATATAATGTGAATTTCTTACTTGCGATTTATAAAGTATCTTTATCTATCCATCTAATCTGTGCACATGTATATACAGTATCTAGGGATTCTTACAGCAGGATTGATGCAGAGAACAGTAAGAGCCCAATTTCCTTCAAAACAATTTGAACGTTTTGACATGCGTTTTGTCAACAGACTGACAAACAGAAATCCCCACATCGGTGTGTGACCAGTTCGTCCAGTCCAACCCCCAGGGGGGTCGTGACGGACCTTGTTTGCATACAGTAGAAACACGTGTGGATTGTTGGGTTGTGTGTACAGATGCAGGTGGCGGCGGATCACGTGGCGTCAGTGAGACTGATCCTGAGACAGCCGTCGTCTGCCTGGTTGACCTTCAGCCTGGAAGAGATCAGGATTTTCCCACACGTCCAGCCGGTCAGTTTCTCACAAACTCATGGCGAGTTAGTCTCAATACAACACAAAGTATCTGTGACACAATTGATACACATCTACTTCTAGCTATGTATCCGTGGCAACCGATGGAGATGCATTGGTACAATACTGCATTTGATAAAGCGAGGCAAAGCAATTTACTACCTCGGGTCACATGTAGTAAAAGAATGTGTGCATGTGTTCATCATCTTTCAGGATCCAGAGAGGGAGGTCTCTGATTGGCTGTCTGACCTGACCCTTGTAGACCAGCACCCTGATGTGGAGGTACAAATACATCAGCTATACTAACTGCGTATTTGTTTTATGCAACCTACTGCAGTACTGCAACATGATGTACCACACTCTTATTAGGATGTTTTACATACCACAATACTCTACTTGTGTATTTTCATATAAGTGATAAAGTACTGTAATTAGTGCAGTAGTACCAGTACCTGAGTGTACACTCAGGTCTCCTGTGTGTCTCTCAGGGCCTCCCAGACCCCCAGACTGTGTCCTCCAGCATCCAGCAGATGTGGGCGCTGACAGAAGTGATGCAGGCCAATCAGACGACGGCGTCCATCGGACGTTTTGACGTGAGTCCGAATCTAGCTGGTGTACTGTGTCATTTCATTCAATCGATGGATCAGTTGATCCGGTGTGATTGGATTGGATGTTTCTGTTGTCACAGGTGGAAGGATGCTACGATATCAACCTGCTCTCCCTGACGTGAAACGTGCACGTGCAGACGACCACATTCAGCAAATGACGAATGCAGACTAGTTTCCCCTTTTTGAAGATGGTTTCTGTCGCTGCCTGAGCATCTGTTCCTTTTTTTACCTTTTTTTATTTAAGTAGCTTTCAAACTCTGTTACATCACAGCATGTTGTTTAGGAAAGGAAAGTGTATAATAGAGTTCTGTCTTATACTGTATGTGCTGTATTATTGAGTGTTTTGAGAGAATCTGATGTTCAGCAGTGAATTTTGAAGGCTGCATGTGTCGGAATGAGGAGAAATTTTAAGTTTGTCTGAGACCGTTTTAATTAGAGCTGCTTGAGAGACTTGGGCTTCGAGTTATCATGAAAAAAAAAGAATGAAGTGTTTTCTCTTCCTTCTTCCTATTTATAGCGTTTACTTGGATTACTTCACCTGGCTTGATTTAGTCGCTCCCTCTTCTCCTGGATTGAAAATCATGCAACCACCATTTCAGCTGGTTGCAGCTTAGTCCGGTCCGATATATGTCTGGTGCATTGTCACTTTTAAATGAACAGACACAAAAAAATGGACAAGAGGCAGTTGTATTTCTTTAAACTGTATTTAAAGATGAACAGTGTCGTAATCAACTCCAAAGAATGAGCACATAGAACGCCCTAAACGTTCTAAAAGGATGAAATATAAAAAAAATAAGAAGTCATACAGCATTATAATATGAAAACACAGTAGTTTCACCCTCCTTTCCAAACATTTCTATACTTGGTAGAGCAGCATCTTAAAGGAAACATGGAATGTGAATACTGTAGTCTAACTTTTTCATATAATTGTCATTAATAAAAAAAAACCACTCACATGCTTTGTATGTTTCTGAAAAGAGCATCATATATTCCAGTGAAAACTCCATTAGGCCTAAATGAGATGCTTCAATATGCAGCTATAAAAAGGACATCCACAGCGTCTGTCTTGGTCTATAGCTGTGTCTGGATCTCTTTCAGCTGGGGCCTGATCCAGAATGTTGACAAAACCCTGAGTTTTTTAGTGCTGGAAACGAAGACAATTTTTCATAATCTTCCTGATTTCCGAATTTCGACATATGAAGCCGTAAACGACGTTTCTGCCAGTTTATGTGAAAATAAGAGATTCGGGATCTCAGGATTAACAAACTCAAGGTTTTATCTAAATCTGATTTCTGGGCCCCAGGTCTCTGCTATGAGCTTCAAACCACTTAATAAAAACTACAGTTCAGTCACAAACAAATCTGTCTCCAATAGTAGTTAACACAGTTCTGTCATTACAGGAGCACTCAAAGCTTATTCAACACCTATTACTTTTTGGTCCGTATTTTGAGCAGGTGTGAGCTCAATGAATCTTTCAAATACATCTTGGGAATGATGTATGTAACATACAAAAGTAGAAACGTGAGAAATTAAATGTTACGTTCTCACAACAAATATATAAGGTAGTGTTTATATGATTAGTCCAGAGCACTGACAAGCTCCTATGCATAGAATGACTTAGGCTCTATGAGAGTAGTGTTGTAATTTATTCAGCTTCACAAAAACAGGCACAGTTTTGGCTTTTTTTTTTTTTTTTTCAGGCGTCTCGATCAAAGATGGTCATCAGACATGCTACGTGCTTTGGTGGAAACAGTTCTGTTCTTTTAGAGAAGTGCATCCAGATCCAGTTCTGGCAGAGGCTCCTTCCAGTAGGAGAAGCTGCTGAACTCAGGACACTCAAACCCAAAGGATGTGCTCCCTTCAACAGCAGGCATGGGGAAGAAATGCTCCACCAACTCACTCAGGTGGCTGTAACTGCACCAAACACAAAGACACATGACTACACCTTTTATCTTCAGTCATCACATCAGAAGATGACAAAGGATGTACTTTGACAAATATTTTTAAAAATGCAGTACATTATTGTTCTGTGTGTCGTTGCACTTACGAGGACTTGTTTCCTTTCGTCTTCTCTTGGATTAACTCTCCTTTGGGGTTGACAGTAAATATCCTGGTTTCAGGCACACCGACCTGCTTGTAGGCGTAAGCATCCTGCAGGACCAGCGTGAGTTAGATCATCAGTAACACCAGTGGTTGGCTGCTGACCAATTATCTACAAATCATCACTGTCTCACAAGCAAGACTGTGACATTACTTATAGATTCAGACTTCCTTTCCTCAGAACGCCAAGATCGAATCCAAACTTAAACACACCATGTGCTCCGTGTCATTTCCGGGTTTTGGTGACATGTGGACTCAAACTGCTCACTGACACTTTAAGACCCAGTCTACAGCACTACTTACGTTGGTCCTGTTGCCAAAGGCGGCGTAGAAGGGCCGTCTTCGGGGGTTAAATAAGTCTCTGATGTCACTGAGACAGGCGATCTTAAACACCTCGGGCTTCTTCTCGATCACCTCTCTGCAAAGATGAGCACACACAGTTGACAGTCAGAAGACGGGGGCATCCACACAGCTCAGAATTGCGCAGACATGAATAATTGTAACCGTTTTTGTTTTTGTTTACCGGTGCAGCGCTGAAAAGAGGCTGCTGGGCGCCAGCAGTATGGGGCCTTTAGGAAGGACAATGCCTTTGTCATTGACCCACTGCAGGTAGTCCTTCGTGATGGCGGCCATTCCGATTGCCCGCGCTGAACAATACAAGAACTTATAGCCATTTCTGCATAGGACAGACACAGTATAACATGTGTGTACATTAGTGAGAAATAAATATCATTTGGAACAGGAACAGGAACCCTGCAATGTCAGGTCTTTAGTTAGAGAAAAGCCACTGTTCTTAAATGATGAGTCACTTACTGATTAAAGTCAAAATAACATGGTCAAAATGCTTATTTCAGTTCAATCAGCTGTGGGAAAATAGGGCCACTGTCAATTAGACAAGTGAATCAGCTCAATCTGCTGCTATTTTTCTGGTCAATTTACAGGTCTATTATCGACGTATCCGTGATCATACGTCTGTTATTCATCTATTTCATTATTGTGTGTTTGTGTTATTGACTGCAGGGGTGCTAAAATAATCTAAAAGGACAATCCAAAAGTTAAAGGAAAAAAAAAAAGCCAGATTCCTCCCGTCATCGTCTTCACCCATCGTATTTGAAGTGTACTGTACGTTTGGCTGCATGAACATGTGTGGCGCTCAGTGACCAAAGAAAGAGCTCTTCAAACAGAATTCAGTCTTTGTCAAACGTGCAACCAGCTGAATTGAAAAGTGCAGCAAAGAATGGAGGACAAAAGAGACCAAATGGTGAAACATCTAGCAAAGCAGATGGCCAGCTGCAACTAGAACGAGGACAACAGCATGAAATCATCTGTTTTTTTCTGTTCTAACTAACTATATCTGACTGGTGATGATACTGGGAAAAGGGGACATACTGATGTATTTTGTGGTAAAGTCTGGCGATTCCTTTGTGTGTCCAGTCTTTACCAAACTGTGGTAGAATGTGACCCAGAGCGTCGGACCTGCAGCAGACAGGAAACAACTTATAAAAGACAGAGTTTTTCTTTAGGGGAGGTAGGTTGATTTGTTGGTGTTACTTTGTAATTGTGCCATCGATGTCTGATATGATGACCCGGTCGTCCCAGTTCCACAGGTAGATGGCAGCTTCACAGCGGCAGGTGCCCTGGTACTGAGTGGTAACACTGAACACCACCTTGTTAGCTCCTTCGCGCAGATTTAACTGCTCCTGGAAATGAGAGAGAACAGTTTAGGATGCGGCACCACAAGGAAGCTGTAGCTGTAACGTGTACTGTGTGTGTGTGTCTCTTACGATCTGTTCGGAGGTCAGACGTAGTGATTTGCGGTACATCTGGCTGATACACTGAGTGGCGCGAAGGGTTTCTGTTGACAGGCTGGAGGTAATGGTGGCTTTTCGCCCCAGTCCCGCTGCCTCATCACTCTCAACATCATCCAGTGTGGCTCTGAGGAAACAAAAAAAAGGAAACAAAAAACATGCATTCACACAAAAGGAACGCTAAATCACATTTTGAACTTGATCCAAATCACCAAATAATTATACAATATAATACAAACAAAACAGTGTTTTCAGGGACACACATTTGTATCCGTTGTGTTATATTTTACTCTAATAGAAACCCTACATTCACAGATCACAATTTATTGACCTAGATGTTATTTAGATGAGTTGTTATTTAAAATATGACAACCTAAGACAACAGCAGGTACACAGTCGATCGGATTTATGAGGTTTCTTAACGCGTGCTGGGTAACTTCATTGTGATGTGACGTACTTAACTGTGGTGGGAACACAGGCCAGGCGTTCCTCTTGCTCTTCCTTTGAATGCTTCTGCTGAAAGGAGTAAGGTAACATTGTCAAGAAGCTTCTATGAGATCACACAGTGACCTCTGACCTCTCTGTGTGTGAAAACACAACTGTTCTCAATATTGATTTATCACTAATTATCGTTGCTCCAACTATGTCCAACTATGCCCATGAGCAGGATTTCCTTTGCTTTACCTGGTTGTTGTCCTGGTCTCTTCTCCTCCAAGAGAACCACCAGCCACCAGACTTCTTGGGCATTTTGTCCTTCACCAGACTCTCTACAGTACTCTGATACACACACAACAAGCAGTATGATAAGTATTAATGCCTAAAGCTTATTTACACAGGAGCTTTCACAGGAAAATGCTTCATGAGAAGCTTAAATAATATAAACAGTAGAAGATATTCAAATACAAACATAGCTTTAGACTTTCCAGTTTGCTCACTGACACCAGTGTTCTTAGTTCCTCAGGTGAAAGGAGCAGTTTCCAATATATTCCTTCATTTTCCTTCTATCATGTTCATACGGGCTTAATGTTTTATAGTCTCATTTTCTGTAACGAAATTATATTAAAAACAAACAAAACTCAATCACGTCACCAAATACCTTGGGCAGATTCTTCTGGAAAACCGTCATGGACAGAACCATTGGAGCAGCCACTGCCCAGTTATAATAGCTGTGAACAACAAACAGTGAGATTTGATGGATGTTGAGATATCGGGGAATGTGTAAACAATTTGAAACATTTGAAGGTAAATCTTACTTGGAGTTAATACAGATTACAAGATTCGGATCTTCAATTAGTCCTGGGTTGTTGGTAAAATCCTGGTATGTCACAGTGTGTCGCATAAACATTTCTGGACAAACAGCAAGATGATTTACTTGCATTCATTCAAGCACTGGTTTGTTTCAGACACATGAGCACACTCACCTTTAGTGATTTGGCTGGTGTCGCCCTCTCGTCCACAGAGGGACATGCTGACGTCCATGTTGTAGGAGGTGGAATCTGATAAGTACTCTGTGCCGCTGTCCATTGTCCCGCTGCCCACAGACTGCGGTGACTGGCTCCCGGAGCAGGAGCCGTGCTCCGCTCCGTTTGGTGGCGTTCCCTCGGTTTCACTGCCAGGATCCCAGAGACTTGAAGTCAGGTTTAGTCCATCGCTAGCACTGATTATCAGACTGATTTCATCCATCATTCATTGTTAGTGATGTGTTCTATTCAATCCACTTATCGTCCAATAACGTTTGTCCAATTTGAAATGAGACATTCACAAACACCTCTTAGGGAAGTAGAGCGCCACCATCTCAGGGTCCAGTGAGGTCAGGTCATCCAAGTAAATATCTGTTGGCCCCAGATGGTGGTTACGTCGACCTGTAACAGAACAATAGGAATAGGAAGGAAACTCCAAACATAAATGATACAAAGGAGAAATATTTCAATATTTCACCTTTGTTCTTGTCCTGCTGCTCCGTTTTGCAACATGCCCCTGAAGTGTTTGCCGTCTCCTCTGCAGCCGCCTCGTCAACTATTGATGCAGCCACTCCAGGTCCACCGTCTTCCTCCCCTCCCCCAACATAAGGATCTTTGATGCTGCAGCCCTCCGTGTCAGCGGCCCGGCCAGTAGAACCCTGTTCCTTTTGCTGAGATAAACTCCCCTGCCATTGTAGGATGGACGGTTCTATACAAACATCTGCTGTGGTGATGTCGACCCCATTACATGTATCAGTCACTGCGCTAAAATGTTGAACGCTGGCGGCATCTTCTGCATTAGCAAGGAACTCCGAACCGTTAACCAGAGGATGTGAATCTATGCTCTCCTCATGGCTTATTTTACAGTCTAGATCGCGTGCTGAGTCCAGAGCAGTGTCTGTTGATGCTGAGGTCCAAGAGCTGGTGAAGTCACTGTGGGTGGAACTGGTGATGTGAGGGTTCTTCTCTGAGGATGAAGATGTGGTTTGAATGAAGTGGCTGAGGTCCAGAGAATGAGTCCTGGGTACTGGTCTCACCACTGTTACCCTGCCCACTCTGCCACAGCTGATCACAGGCTCACAGCTGCTGTCAAAGGAGTCCTGTCGCTTTATGGTGCGAAAGTGAGACGTGTTAGAGGGGGAGATGGGCTGGACGTCCACTGGCGTCCTCTCTGATGGACGTAGCTGTGAAGGCATGGGGCACGTGAGACAACGTAAGACTCATTGTGAAGACTTTAGTTGACATGGACGTGTGTAGTATCATCTACACGGGTGTGTGTTCGTATTACCGCACCATAGGAAATCCACCCCAGTTCCACTGCATCTGAGGCCCAGAGGACTCCTGGGGTTTCACCACGAGCTCAGAGTCACTCTTTGGAGAAGATGACCGGCTGTAGAACACACTGCTCGGAAGGAGAAAAGGACAAGAGACAAATGAGTCTGAGTCATCTGTGTTCAGTACAAAGTAGTATAATAATGTGTATATTTTGAAAGGTCCTGACTTTTCCGTGGGTGACTGATCTCCGTCTGAGTGTGGATGGGTGTCTCTGCTCTGCGTCACCACCAGCTCCTCACTGGGCTCCTCAGACAGCGAGTAGTACACTGATTTACTTCAAAATAAACACACACACACACACAAATCTTCAGTACAAACATAAAATCAAATCATTCCAAATAAAATAATAAATAAATCCAAACATCTTGTTATTAACCAACAGCAGATGCGCAATGTTGGAAAGACGTGATGTACGATTAAAGTCAAGAGTTCTTGGATACGTGGACACATCAGGGTGTCTTATCCTGCTGCACTTTAAAGTTAATCAGTCATATCAGTTGAACCTTTCTTCTCACCGGGACCTTTTAAACCAGTGAAGGTATTTGATCATCAGCGCCATCTGACCCACTGACCTGTTTTTTAATGAGGAGGCAGCTGGCTCCTCTTTAGCAGGACTCTCCTGGCCGGTCTGATCGCTGTCTCTCTCCCACTCCTTCTCTCTTTCTCTCTCCTCCGATGACGAGCAGACTTCTTCTCTCAGGTGAGTGTCTGAACGCATGCGCTTGCGGCGGCGTTTCTTTCTGCGAGCGCCAGACCCAGTGATGGAGGGTCCCTCGGGGGTCTCATCCAGGTCTTCAGCAGCTTCAAGAGGAATTGGGGAGGTGCACAGATGTGCTGGGACTTCAGCCTGTGAAAAATGAAGAGACTGAATCATCACTTCTTTGACACAGCCGGTTTAAGGCAGGAATGTCGTTCTCAGAGTCAAACTGAGAACTGATGTTACACTAGCTTCGTTCGGTTCAGTGTAAACAAACAGACTGATATACTCCTCAGCGTGCATGAGGGACTGGCAGAGGTAAACAAATTACAAATCGTCTTACCTCCAGGTTCTCATTTTCTTCAACAAAAAAGGCTTCGCCATTGTCCCCCAGTTTCATGTGCAGGGCAACCGATTCTCCATTTATCTCGATGTCCACCTAAAACATGGTGACAATTATCAAACAAGGCATCAAGGACGGAAAAACAGGTTCCATAGCAACTACAGGAAAATGAAAAGTGAAAGAGCAGAAAAACATAAATAAAAATGGACTCACAACTTTCTCTTTGGAGCGCAACACACCCAGCTTGCCAAAGCGGACATGGAAGGGGGAACATTGGAATGATCCGTCGGGCTGTCGCACCACAATGACGTCGATCCCTCCGGTGAGAGTGGCGGGGTTAAGACCACGGTATAACTCCTTGACTGTCACAAACACTGTCTCTGCAAACTGCCCCACAATGTTCATGGTTTGGGACTAGAAACAAACAAAAGAAGACAAAAAAAAACACATTACATTCAGCATTATTTACATTTTGTGCCTTCAGAATGATGACGTAAAAGGAATTGAAGTAACTTCCTAAATCTATCCGTTTTTGAGCAATCTAGCATTTGGAGTTTCAATCTTCAAAGATTGTCTCTGAGGAGAGAGACGTCTCCTACAAGGTGAGGCACCTCTGTGTTTACTAAACATCATCGACCTTTGGAATCAGACCTTAATGACAAACAAATAGAGTAAAGGTGAAAAGCTGACAAGACACTTACATAGAGGTTTGTAACTGTAATGATGATGTGAAAAAAGCTTATTGGTTAGTTTAGTTTAGTTAGTTTAGCGGCCATGGGATTGTTTCCATTCTCCAGCAATCTAAAGCCACAAAGGAGGGTTTGAGAGTAACTTTAACTGCAATGTACTATTTCATATGTAATAAAGTGCATCAAACAGCTAGTATTTTCAATGACATTTATAATACATGTCTGGATTTTGATGAATAATCAGTTGTCAACTCACACAGATACTGTCCAATATCATATCGAAATTACAGTGATCAGCTTGGGGTGGACAAACTGATCACTGTCATGGATTTTATGGAATTTCGTTCATTTGTGAAATTTATTCACTGACTGTGACACACAATTTTTATTCTGTGTGTGTGTGTGTGTGTGTGTGTGTGTTTTTGGATAGCATATGGTGGTGCGTTATGCGCCAGGGACCCTGTGATCCATTTGATGAGGGCTTCCCCCACCATCCTCACAATCTAGCTTGGCGAACACCCGATTTTAACTGCTGCCTCTTCTTTTAGTCAGTCTGTCATAAACTTGAACGAGTTTATGTTTTTCATCAAGTGACAGCGCCTTTTTGATTACTGTGAGTTATTATTTTGTAACCATGCAACCGATTGACCACTATAGATTTATCTCAGAGCACTGTATAGCACATCTATTTTAGAAGGTTTGAGAATCATCACAAATCAGCATCAAATTTCCTGGAGAGACCAACAGAAACAAGTCTAGGTGAACGTACAAGTTGTGTTGAAAGCAAAACGCCTATCGACACACACACACACACACACACACACACACACACATTGACTCAAACCTCTCCACACAGCGTTGGGTTTTATACATTCCCAAACTCGAGTCTTACCCACAATGACAGATGCAGACGTCCCTTCCCAACCAGGCCCAGTTTCCTTGTCCCTCGATCTGCCATAGTGCAGTGATGTTAAAGGCTCGTGTGAGTATGGGGGGACAGCTGGGTGCACTTCCCAGGCTCTGGTTGCCTCTGTGACATTTCTGAATATTTCCCATGTTTCTCACAAATCCATCATCAGTACCCTTCCCTCCCATTGGTAGACACCTCATTCATGTCAAGACGCTAAGATTAGTTTACCTGCTATATTCAACAGTGGTTATTTCTTTCCTACCGCCGCCCAATTTAATTGACAATCCACTACCTATTATCACCACATCGTCGTTCAACTCATTCTGTGTGTAACGCTAAGAAGGCATTTTGAAATGCGATGGAGCGAGAACTGTATTTGCGGTGAACTATCCTGACTGCCAGGGTAAATTGGAGTTTCCACGAGACCAGTGACTATCAGAGATGCCAGCGTTCTAGTCGCCTCTGTTTTCAGCTCAGGGGCAAAATATGGCAGTCTATGAGAGAGTCCTAGTATATTCAGCCTTCTCTATCTCACACAATCTAACACAGCACACATACACGCTCTCCTGTCACCCTGAGTTTATGCACACATCACAGCCACACCAGCAGTTTCTGAAAGGCTCCGACAAGGCTATTCAACCTTGCCTGGCAGAACAAAAAATGCACACACACAAACTGATCAACTACACAGTTTCTGGGCTTGACCGCAGCTCTCTGGGCCGTCATAGATGAGATCAGAGTGGCCATGCTCTACCAACAGATGAGAATCTTACAAAAACTGTCAGAGGAAACGAGGAAGAAACTGCAAATGCCTGCACGACCAATGGAGGACGGCGATATAAAGAGGTAGGCCTGTGTGTTCAAGCAATATCTAATGATGAGATTAAGTCAAATAGGAGACACAGTGATGCAGTGGTTAGCACTGTTTGCATGCTCTCCCCGTGTCTGTGTGGGTTCTCTCCATGATCTCCGGCTTCCTCCCACCTCCAAAAGCAAAGTTTAATTAGTCACTCTCAAATGCCTGTAGGAGTGAGGGTGTGCGTGAATGGTTGTATGTCTCTCATGTGGCCCTCTGATGAACCGGTGACTCGTCCAGAGTGGACCCTGACGTTCACCCGTTGACAGGTGGGATCGGCTCCAGCCCAACCACGAGTCGTAACCGGAACAAGCTGAATGAATCCGCCGATCGTGACTAATCCAATGAAGCTGATGGTCCACTGTGCTGCATTACCTCTTTCTGGGTGTGTTTATCTGAATGTGTTGGATTAGAGTGATACCTCATTTAAGTGGACTGCTGTGGACAATGAACATAGATTACAGGGCTCTAATTTCAGTGAGGACCTCCTGGATGGTGTAAGACCGCTGCAATTTCACACTGATGACACATTTTGGAACATTTATGGTTAAAAACTGACAATAATGGTTACAGAGAAGTGTGTGCTCTCCACAGAACATCACTTAGAAAACAAAACATTCTTATTATGGACATTCAAAGCAAACTCATTAAAGATTACACATACGACATACAACTTTTGTCTGTGCTATAAAATGTCTATGATAAAGACACTGGGAGACACGATATTACTAATTAATTACATACTGTTTTTAGTAATAGTGTTCATATCATAAATCATTTTTCAGTCTTCCACTCAGCAGGTGATTCCAACTGTTGGTCAAATCCAGCAGGTCCAGACTGAACAATATATAACAGTAGTTTCCTAATATCCGGTCAGGTTTGACCTTTGTCCACAGAAGACACACACAATTCATGACTGAGAAGTAAATCCAGTCTTTTGTGTTGCACCATCACTTTCTGCTGTGATCGACTGTGTGATTCATATGTACCTACGAACCTTTACCAGTGACTCGTGTGCCCACAGGCTAAAAGGTTCAAGGGTTCATCATCGTGATAACAGAAATACAAGATGTAAAAACACAAATACAGTTCTACTTCCGCATTTCAATCACAGTGTCAATAAATGACGAAGCTTCAAACATGAACGAACAATTTGCTCTTTTGTTAATTAAAAAACTAAGAACCAACCAGGACAAAATGCCCCCGACACTATATAAGGAACTTCTTTGGAGATACTTGATAGGAAGAGTTAAATAATTTTGACAACCGTGAATTACAGAGATGTCAGCTAAATGTTTCACACTTTTAAACGCCGTAACCACCTTTGACAACCTAATACGATTCTAACACTGCTGACTGTTTGAGTGTGAATATGGGAAATGCTCTTTCTGTGTTGGGAAAAAAAGCAGTGAACTCACCTTTCGTGCTGCTTTTCAGATTCGGACTAAAGAAAACAACTGCTGCCGTCCCAACGCTTCCCGAGTGTGACGCGCATGCGCAAATTTGTTACGACATCTGGGTAGCCAATGAGCAAGCAGGACAAACGAAGAAGTCCCGCCCATAAATTTAAATAATAACCATATATTGATTATTATCTTTTTCTGTGTCAAAGTAACATATATATGAACGTTCACAGGTACATTGATTAATGATAGAAAATATCATATAATGTCGATGTAAAGTTCAAAATAAAGTAAAGATAAAATTTTATCTCATGTTGACATTGATTTAATTGTTCATGTGGGACTATGGTGTAGTTCTGAAAAAGAAGAAAACTGTTTATGTAAATTCCGGGGAAATTCCGTTAAGTGACTCTGAAATGTCACCAGTAAATTAACTCAAATAAATAGCTGCAGCCTGTCTGTTTTTCCAAATGTACATTTATAAATACCAAAAGTTGGAGTCTTGTTACTAATACTAATTTTGGTTTTATGCCCTGCGATGAGCTGGCGACTTGTCCAGGGTGTACCCCGCCTTTCGCCCGTTGACAGCTGGGATAGGCTCCAGCACACCCGTGACCCGTAACCGGATTAAGCGGCAGAAAATGAATGAATGAATGAATTTTGGTTTTATTGCAACTTTTGATAATACGTGATGACAGCCAGTAGAGGGCGTCACTGCACCTGCACAGTCTCCTTTAACTGCATCGTTCAACAGCTAATTTGACCTCAGCAAATTAAAGTTATTCCGCTGTAATACTTCCTGATTTGAAATGTTGGAATTCTGAATAAATGGTTATATGTGCATGGTTCCTGAATCATACAGCACTATCATTAAGTCATTTTACAGTTAAAAATGACAGTTATATTTTGATATGTTGTACCTATATACTGAGGTAGCTTTAGAAATATACACAAGTTGCATTACCTTTTCAGTGTATCCTACACTTTAAACTGTTTCTATATTGTTGCTTTTTAAAATTTGTATATACTGCACAGTACTTTGAGTTTGATATTCCATTTTCTCTGTGTGGTGACATCTCAAGGTGTTGTGGAGCTGTTGCAACCGGAATTCCATGAGGGATTTCCCACTGGATCAATAAAGTTTCTGTTTAATCTAATGTAATCACTACACCACGCATAATGCATCAGCAAGAGGAAGTGGTTTTCCACAGATGATTTTGTTTGATCCCTTGACAACAACATGAAAAGAAATCAGGACTGAGGTGAAGTACAGCCACGAAAAAAAACATCAAAGCATCTTTACATGGAATTGTGTGAGCATGCACAAAGCAGATGCTGCATCCATGACATAATTCACAGCGTTCCCTTCAGATTCAGGCCTCAGCGGTGCCCAAGAACAAGTGCCTATTTAAGGCAAACCAGCCTTACAACAGACCCACTGCCTTCACAACTGCTCTGCATCTGCTCACCACTCGCTCCACTACACAGAGCCTCCTCTAAATGTTTAGGCCCTTTTCTCTAAATAAGGCAGCCTTATCGTAGTTCCTGTCATTTCAGCCTTTTCCCCAAACATCCCGAGCAGCGTCTGTGGCAGTTGCAGGCTGCAGCCAGTGCATTCTTTTGCCTTGTATGGAGAAATGGCCTGGCCTGGGATGTCTTTGTACAGGACAGGCCTGTTTCTCCATTGGCCGGAACAGAAAGGGGTGGGACACACCGGGAGTCTGATTCTTTACACAAACTTTTCAGTAGGACTGCCAGCTCCTCTTCCCACAGCTGTGCCACAACAAGACAAAAGGAGTTTGAAGGACTCCCAAGTATTTCTACCTAAAGCTAAGGTGAGACAGAAAACTGTTTTTAAATAACTGGTAAACCAATATTACGAAAAGGTCACGTTTGATGTATTCAAGTCCTAGATGTCTGATGTCTGAGGGGAGAAATGAGTGAGTTACACAGAGCTGCTGCAGTGTTTGTTTAACTGTAGCAGATAAGATGCAGGAGAGATTTGAATAGTAGGGTCATGTTCATCTCAGACGTGTATTTGTACTGTGTGTTTACCTGCATTTCATCACTATGGCACTTAAGGCAGGATTGGACTTTGATGACTGTGACCCATTTACATCCCTCTCGCTCACTCCTTCAAACACACACAGCTCTGATGCTCAAAGTTCCTTTGCGATGAAAGCTGAAGCTCCACTTAAGTGTTTGTTTGTGTTTGGAATTCCTGAATGTTTGTCTCCATTTCAGCAGCGGTGCTCTACATGACCTGAAACAGGAGTGAGGGATGACAGCCGGGCTGTTTGGCAATATCACAGTGTGTTCATGCGAGACGGGGGGACAGAGGAGCTTTTGTTATGCCACAGGGATGAGAAGGGCCCACAGAGGAGCTGTGGTGGCTGGAGAACAAATAAAATCGTCCAATGTTTGGATGGTGAGAGGCCGAGCAGATGCTTGCCAGCCAAATGCTGCTGCTGTAGTTAAAAATAGCAGGTCTGGTCCTCTTGGTGAATCACAGCTGTGATTGAGAATTCAGAAATTTTAAATTGTTGCTATGGCATCAGGTTCTAAAAAAAGACATGTTGTGACAGAAACTTTGTCGCCTCAGATTTGTTTCTAAAGTGCTCCAAGCATCTGGTCTTGCGGATAGAGGTGTTTATCAGAGAAGTGATGGATTGTATGGTTCCTGGAGTGAGATGCTGGTTTTGTTTTAAGCTTCCTCAGTGAAATGGAGAATGGGAGGACCGTGGGCCAACAGCACACACCCCCTCTCTGCTTCTTCGGCATACGGAGGGACGGAAGCAGCCAAACAGTGGTCAAATGAAAGGAGAGGACTAATCCAACATGTGTCTGTGTTGAGAGAAAGAAGAGACTGAAAGGCTGCGCGCCGTCATTTTGTTCGCTGCGTACACGGCTCTCTAGGACATGATTTATATTCCTGTAAACAGAGCGTTGTGAGGCTGTGGACATAAAGATCATAAACTGGATCCACAGACAATAACAGTCGCTTTAGTTTGAATGTACATTCAGTGGATGAAGAGATATCAAAAGGACTTTTGGGCTTTTTGTGAGTCATCGATGCCACAGAGATCCACTGCATTAAACATGATAGACAGACAGCGACACACACACACACACACACATTGCCCTTGGGGGCAGAGATTTTGTGAAATATAGGACAGCAAAGAGCTATTTATAAGTGTTGGGTGTTGGGAGCAGTTTAATTATTTTGGTTCTACAGTATATAAGTGCATTTTTCTATTTTTTCCAAAATACACAAATGTGCTCAAATCCTATATTTCTTTCATCATCACGTAGACCCTTTGGAATTCTACTGTGTCAATACACACATAGTAAGTAAGTCATTTGGTAATAGATGTCGCATTAAGAATCCTACCGTTTACCTGACAGAACCAAAGCTGTGAACTTGTCACAGTCATACACTAAATCACTACACGAAATCAACACTATAGTATTTGTACGATTTAAATAATAATGTCCAGCTGCCCCCTGTCTGACAAACACACAGACACACACACACATAGACACACACACACAACCAGAAATCCTTGCAGACCTGAATGAGTGACAGATCTAATTGTGGACAGATCTGGTAGCTGCAGTGTGGAGGCCTCATTTTCACACCAATCACTTCACCTGTCATGTCTGGCGTCTGTGATTCCCTCGTGAGAGGTTGGGAGGAAAGGATTCTCCAGCCTAGCACAAGTAAAAGAGAAAATATAAAGGATAAACATGAAGCGTATTGCTGCAGTTTATAGCGTCTAATGGAATTGATGAGCAATGTAACCAAGCCAGGATTCTTCATGCTCGGAGTGTAACAAATCTCATCTTCCCCTTGAATGTGAATGAATGTGCACAGGCCCAGATCCAGCCGCCACCATGTCGAGCAAGCGCGCCAAAGGAAAGACCACCAAGAAACGCCCTCAGAGGGCCACCTCCAACGTCTTCGCCATGTTCGACCAGTCTCAGATCCAGGAGTTCAAGGAAGCCTTCAACATGATTGACCAGAACAGAGATGGTTTTATTGACAAGGAGGATTTGCATGACATGCTGGCCTCTTTGGGTAAAGTGTGTTTACACAAGATTAGAGGCTGAAAATGTTACAGTGCTTTTAAATTGATACAGATTTATATTATTTTGTTTTCATTATCCAGATCTTCAGCTGCATAATAAATGAATTTTATAAAGACATGCATACATAAAACCCTTTGACTCTTCTACCAGGTAAGAATCCTTCTGATGAGTACCTGGAGGGAATGATGAGTGAAGCACCAGGACCCATCAACTTCACCATGTTTCTCACCATGTTCGGAGAGAGGCTCAACGGGACAGACCCCGAGGACGTCATCCGCAACGCCTTTGCCTGCTTTGACGAGGAAGGATCTGGTGAGTCAGGTTAACAATAGTAGTTGAGTCATTCAGGATGTGTGGAGCTGGAAATCAACGTTCGATGTCACCTGTTTCTAAGGAGTGATCCACGAGGACCATCTGAGAGAGCTGCTGACCACCATGGGCGATCGCTTCACAGATGAAGAGGTGGACGAGCTGTTCCGTGAAGCACCCATTGACAAAAAGGGCAACTTCAACTACGCAGAGTTCACCCGTATCCTCAAACACGGTGCCAAAGACAAGGATGATGAATAGGAGAAGAGAAAAAACAGCTGCTTGGGTCCCTGCACACGCACTTCGCCACAAATCAGTTCCTACATATATGGAGCTTGTAGATGTGACAGGTAGAGAAAGGATTAATCTTTCTTTTGGATAAATGTGGTTACTGTTTGACCTACACCTGACAATAAAAGTAGGATTTTCATCTGGAATCCTTAGAAATACTCGGAAATTCACTACTTTTTAACTCATCATGAAGAAGTGTGACAGTATTTGCATCTCATATCTGCAAGACGCCTCCTAACCCAGGTCCTTGAAGGTAACCTGGTTGGACTTTTGAGATACATCAAAAACACGTGTGTGTGTGTGTGCCAGACGGGACTACCAGATTCAGCGCTAAATACCAGCCATGTTTACCTCTTCCTGCCGATTAACTCCACGCCTGCACAAGCACTGTAATATTTGTATCCCTGTAACTTTTAAATGGACAAAGAAGTCGATCAGAGTGTTTGTTTGTT
Source organism: Aeoliscus strigatus (assembly GCA_901007665.1). Classification (NCBI taxonomy): domain Eukaryota; kingdom Metazoa; phylum Chordata; class Actinopteri; order Syngnathiformes; family Centriscidae; genus Aeoliscus; species Aeoliscus strigatus. The sequence goes on along the minus strand of CAAKHB010003034.1, from coordinate 101,307 downwards.
GACAATCAAAGTTGTGTGTGCATGATCCTGATGGAACATTGTCGAGCTTGGATCTCGTAATAGTTGGTAGGGTGCGGGCCTTGAAGGATCAGATTGTGTAGTGATAGATTTCAGGGTAGAAACAGCTCAATGTGAATAAATTCATTTTATTCATGCTGTTGATTAAAAACAACAAAAACAAAAAGTTTGTTTGGGTTGTTTCAACCTCACATCACTGAACAGTAATATAACAGAATGGTTGGGGGAGTCTGAGGTGTTCTGAGCTGTGAAGGTCAATGAAGTGTAACATATGGTGAACAGTGACAATTAATGATAACGCAACAGACACTCAAGAGAAACGACTTATGAAAAACGGGGCTTTTATTTCTTTGAAATGCTTATACAAAAACACACTTAAAGTTTAAGGCATATATTGCACAGACTATTGAGAAGTTTTATATAAAAAAAGGACATCATCCCTCAGTCGAAGGTTTAAGGCACAGCAGCCAGTCATACTGTCAGTCATGATACACAACATCAACATTTTTGAATGCATTTGGCTGTGAAGGAACTACTTTGATAAATATCACGCCAATACAAACAAAAACAACAACTAAATTGATCTTGAAAATATTTACATTTTAGCATTTCATGAGCTGATTGGAAATCATTTAGCATCTAAAACTGATCGAAAGCTTGTTCTATAAAACCTGCATGCCTAATTCTTAGCCATCCTTCTTCCATAAATCACAAGCTGTGTGGAATGAATAAAAATATGACTAATAGCTCCTTCACTACATGTGATCCACACTAGATGTGTAAAATGAGGTATGACTGCACATCAGTCTCATCGGTGACCCAAAAAATGCCTCTAAAGAAAAGAGAGAGAGAAAGAAAAAACTCAACTGGCTCTGAGACAAAATGGTCACACAAGAAGCCGAGGAGACTGAGGAAGATGAGTCAGTAATATTCTCAAACAGAAAATGTCTCCAACTTCTCACACGTGCCAAACGTAACCGCTTGATCTGACCGAAGCTACATGACACCGGTAAACACGGCAGTGTGAAAGATGCTACAGTATTATTCCAATAGGAACCCAACTCTTCCACGTGATGCTGTAATGATGATCACTCCGCCATATATTGTGGTTTAGGCTAAGACAGTTTCATGGAAACTACAAATTGATGAATGATTCTATAAAACCCATTTCTAATGCATGGATGAGGAAAACAGATCTGTATGCTGTTGTGCCCTAAAAAAAATGTTATGAGCATTTCAAGACATCCGCTACACGCTATGTTGCTTTGGTGAAACACCTGCTTTGATTAAACCATTTTTACTGTAAGACATTGTGGTTTGATGCACTGACTGGTTGCGTAGAAATCCTAAATAAATATTGTTCCCTCTGAATAAGACATCAGTGAGTTGCACCAAAGACAAAGGCGCTGTGTGTCACAGCAGTTGGAAGAGTGGGAGTGTCGGCCCACCAAGCTGTCTACACTGAAATTGATTTCAGTAACAGATCCAATGTGACCTCCACTTCCCTCCCCCTCAACAAGAATCCCTGCAGATTGTACATGTCTGACCAAGGTCACTTACAAAATAAAAAAAACAACAACAAAAAAAGACCAAATACATAAAAATACAGTTTCTACTTAGTTACTGGTTGGAAAATGGTAAACAAAAAAGTGGTATTGAGAGAATGTGCTGAGATGAAAATTCATGAGGGTGAATTAATTCCCTTCGCTATAAAAAGACAGTAAGCTGGGGGGGGGGGTGTCATGCAGTCGAGCTCACTGCAGTACAGTATATCATTTCCCATCCCCTGGAAAATGGGTGAAAGGGTGGAAGAACATACTAAATACAATCTGAATCATCTGAAATGCACATCTGTAGAAGACTGTTGTTAGTGTGCCAATGTATCTAATCACTTTCCTCTACTGGGGAGGCAAATGCTGCTAGTACACCAGTACAACCTATACAATTATGGATTGTTACCCCCCCCACCCCACTCCTAAAGTGGAATGTGAAGAAGGAGTTGCTTATATCAAAATCTATACAATACACCGAGGAATGGTCGTTCCATCAAAATAGCATCGATCGAGAACGGCAATAAAAAGTTGCCTGAAACAAGAGGTCTCACGATATAAAAAAAAAAAGGCTGCAGGTGTGAAAGAGACTGGTGATCAAGATACATTCTAGTATATACAGTGTCCTGCCCCGTACATGCACACAGATCAATAGAAAAGATCCCCACAAGTCGACAGTTCCACTCACTGTGTGCAGGCAGTGTGTTGTGGGCCCCACACTGTGGTGATGGGACCCTTCACCACTTGCAGGGAACTGGGCTGCCTGGTATCAGAATGCACCATACTCCAAACACTGGGCACCACTGCTGAATTCCTCTGTGCGCCACTGCCATTACTGCTGTTGGTGGCAGGGGGGTGAATCGGAGAAGTGAGGTGTGAGGGGAGGCCCAGAAGAGGTGTGATCGTTTGCTTGAAGGAGGAATTCAGGTCTGGAACAGGGAGTGGTGTTGAACCTTGGGTAGCGGCTGGGGAGGGGACAGTGGGTGAGGACATGGGTGATGGACTTGTAACGGGTAATAAGGGGGCTTTGTGGAATGGCAGGTACAGTGAGACAGCTCGTGGGGCTGTGAAAGTGGAGATGGCTGGAGAAGGAGCAGCTGGAAGAAGCGCAACTGTTGCGGTTGAAGCCTGGTTTGGAGTCGTGACAGAGGGGGAAGTTGTGGCTGGGACTTGGACTGGTGATGGGACTGGAGCTGGCCGTGTGACTGGCACCGATGTACTTGGGGGACATGAGACTGAAGCTGCTGATGGAGCTGGGATTGCACCTTTAGCAGTGGCTGGCTTCTGAGAACTGGTCTGTCCAAAGACAGAGGCTGGCACTGGCACTAAGGTCGGCAAATGAGCTGGGACGAGCTGCGGCTGGTTTGGGCTGGCTGCTCGGGCAGTGTCCTTCTCCAAGGGGCTCCAGATGACTTTCGTCATGGGCAGGGGAGACAGCCTCTGTGCTGAGACCAAGACGGGAGCTGAGAGCGGTGCAGAGGCTGCCGAGGACAGGGGCACTGGCCCGTTTGACTTTGGAACTGCCATTGCCTTCTCCATCAAACTCTGCACCCTGCATGGATCCATGATTTGTTGGCTCTCTTCTGGAGGAGGTGTGGGGCCCATGTCACTGCTGTACGCACTGCACTGCACCTCAGCCTTTTCTGTCTTCACAGCATCTTCGTTTTTCTTCTGGCTCTCCTGGAGCCTCTTCAGGTTCTCTTGCTCTGCTGCCCTCTGCAGAGCCGCATCGACCAGCAGCCTCAAGTCACTAAAGTCCTGGGTGGGGAAAAGCTCGGGGGGAGTTGGGGGAGGCGTGTTGAAGAAGCCACTTGTAGGGCTTGGCGCCATTGTTGTGCTGGTGAGACAAGCCGTGTTAGCCCCCTGCTCCTCGGCCTCCCTCAATAGACTTTGTGTATCCAGCCTCAGCAGCGCCTGGACAGAACCTTCCTTACCAGGAAAGCCTGCTCCTGTCAGAATAGCTGTAGCTGTGTTCCCAAGAAGACTAAGGTCCAAAGTAGGGGCAGAACGGATGACAGATGGGCGCTGCTGAGATGAGCTCGACGAGTGGCTTTCTGGGGAGCTTGCTCCACCTCCTGTGGACGAGTGGCCTTCACTTTTACCACTGAACTTGCGGGAGATGGTGAACTTGGTGGGGTCTTTTCCATCCTTGCGGAGCAGGTCAGGAAGGAGGCGGCGACGTGCGTTAATAAACCAGTTACATATCTGTTGAAAGATGACAAATTTGGTGATACAGGATGACTTTAGAAGCAGTAGATGGACATTACTTAACTGAAAAGCTATTAAAATCGTCTTTCTTCAGGGCCTGCTTTGAAACGAGGTCTCAGTGCCATGATAGTAGGCTGCTCACATGCAACTGAAGAACCAAAATTAACACGAGGCTTGTGACTGGTGAAGAAGAAACACAAATACACCCACACATTGTCATATTATCTGCAAGCAGACAAGCCTCACCCCCTCTAGTGGTAACTGCCTCCTGAGCGCTCAGACAGCTGGCAATAATGAAGGTCTGAGATCAAATATGCTGAGCCACAGAGAAGCCAACCAGAGACATTCCACTGAACTGACTACAGAAGAAAAGGCTGCTGCTGCCTCATGCTGCTCTGTAACGCCTAATCTAACGCAGCCTGCCGGTTTGTGCACAGCCGTGTGTCGAGTGGGAAAGAGGAAATGTTGATGCAATGAAGTAAAAAAAGGAAGAGTGGGAAAGTGTCCTACTCAGAATAAACTGCATCTGTGCAGCGTTCTGCTTTAAACAGCTCGCTGTGTTGAAAGATTTGATGACAGATGACAACTCAGCATCACTTATGTAGAAATTACTAAATGACAATTAGTGTAAGAATGTAAATGTCCAGGAGGGCTTGTATTCTTTTTGTTTACATTTCTTTTGAGTCAAGGTAACGCTCCATGTCAAAAATCTAACTGAACCAGGCTTTTATTGAACAAAATTGGACGATGCTGAAACATTGTGGCCATGTGAGCACCACATATACACTGTTTGTCTCCTCACCTGCAGTACAGAGAGGTTGGTCTGGCCTGACAGACTGAGTTTCTCCTGCTCCGACGGGTACGCATTGAAGCGGTGCTCGTACAGCCAGCTCCGCAAAATCTGCACCGCCTCCTTGGGCAGGTTGCCACGGCGACGGCGCTTCCCAAATAGCCCTCTTCCTGACAGGTCGAGAGGAGAGCCATCATCACTGTCCGACATGGCAGAGGAGTGATCCTGCTCAGGCTGGCGCTCTTCATCCAGAGCTGAGGAAAGTGGAGGCGAGTCGTCAGTGAAGCTCAAATTTCTGCTCAAACAAGTTTATGACAGTTTGTATATTGTTAAGAGGGTCTTTTGCCTACTGAAATGCTGCGTATTCACACTAAAATAAATTACTTAGTTTAAAGTACAAAAGAAATTAGTTGAGGGGACATAGAATTGCAAAAAAAAACCAAAAATGAAGATCCTCCAGGTGTAGTTACTGTAAAGACTAAACTGGTTTGTGGTTGTTGTTTGAACTGTGCTGTGGTTGGCCACCGGAGGGAATCTCCCTTCAAAATGGAGCATGCCTGATCCCAGGGGTGGGCCACAGAATGCAGTCTGTCTCTGTGGCTGGGTGAAACCTGACCCCCAGGGCAGTGCCTGTCTTCACAAAGGAGATTGTGTGCATATCAACATCACAGTAGCCAGTGGCCCAGGAATCTATTGGCCATGCAAAGGAGGCCATTTTCACCTCATGCCAGTAGAGCTCAAGACTGCTGGAGCAATTGACAAATCTTTTGAAATTCTGCTTTCCTCTACAATGGGAGGGTGTGTGTGTGTGTGTGTGTGTGTGTGTGTGGGGGGGGGGGGGGGGGGGGGAAAAGGGGGGAAAAAAA
>CAAKHB010003034.1:78403-95855 GCA_901007665.1 Aeoliscus strigatus | reverse complement strand
TAATAAGTGGCAGACAAATCCAATGCATCCCCCCAACATCTGGAGAAAAGTCAATTCAATACTCATACATGTAGGTAATAGCTAAATCTAACTTACGTGTTGTTGAATTAGTGGAAAATATTTTTACTAAAAAATAGTGTAAAAATGAACTGATTATCAAAATCGTGATTTTTGTAAACAGTAGCTTTATCATGCTTTCCATAAACACTTGAATACTGTTGCATTATTGTCTTGGTAGTAGTAACACACATTTGGAAAATCTAAGTAAATGTTTATTTCAATTCAGTGTGTCATGTTTAGAACTGCACGCTGTCAACAAAACCAATAAGTGTGTCTTCTCATCCATTCTGTTAAATCTGCACCGTGTGGATTTGACTCAAGTCCTCCGAGGAAAGTTTCAGCTCAACTCGCAGGTAGGAGATGAGAGAATGTTGAATGTGGCCATAACAAGTCCAGCACACAGCAAAACCCACGTCTGTCTGTCTGTGTCTCTCACACACACACACACACACACACACACACACACACCGAGGAAAACCTCGGTAAATCAGCCATCTGAGGCGCACAAAGGAGCAGGCAGGAGCACGCAGCCTCCCTCCCGCATGTGGCTCCGCCAGATGGACACCATGCCTTCTGCCTCCGGAGGGAACTAGCTGGCTAGCACTGCCTCCAAATTCAAACACACACACACGCTGCATTTACTCGCAACAAAAAGAACCCACATACCACGCAAAACCAACAGTAAAAAGGCTCCACAGACTCACGCGGACACTTTGTACGTGATTTCGGGGACGGGGTGGGGGGGGGGACACACTCACCTCGTTTGAATGATTTCATTCTTTGTTGAAGGCTCGCCTGAAAACACGCAGCTGTCCAAGTTGTTCGCAGCACAAAGCGCCCGGGAGCCGAGCGACGGGTGACACAACGCCACTTTCTTCCAAGACGCTGAAGGTGTTTGCACTTTCCCGCCGACTTGAACGCCTCGCTCTTTTACCGTCTTGTCTCACAAAAACGTTTCGCCGAAAAGTCTGTTTCCATCTCACTGCTCTGCTCGATTTCTGCCGACGATAAACGTTCCCTATTTTTGTGTCCTTACCTGCGCACAGCAGCGCCAGCTTCTTGCCAATCTTGACAGTCGCAGTTGAAATGATCCCGCCTTATTGACAGCTATGAGCCAATCACAGCTCTCCAAACTGCCCCTCTAGTGACTGTCAACCAATCAAAGCGCTCGTCTGACGGCAGCCAGGCAGCGTGTCATAATGACTGACGGGGGATCCGTTCCATTCAAAATATCCATTGACACGCTGTTATTTCAGTCGACATGGTTTAAATCTTGCCGTCACTTCGACAGCAATGCGTCTATTTCTAGAAATCATCTTTCCAGTCACTGCAGTCTTATTTTTTTTGGAACGCAGTCACGTAGTGACAAGATGTCTTACGTAACACGATGCAAACTGTTCGTGTTACATCACTATCGTGTTCTTAGACGTCGACTGTCGGACTCATCATGTTCATGCACAACATCTGTGCGTTTCTGCTGCTTTGTCACTTATTGTACACTTACATTGATGCGGGGGGTGATGCAGCAGAGATGTACAAAAACTGCAAACCACACGTTGTTATACCTTCATTATGTCACATACGCCGTTATAGTAGTTGGCAAACAATTTGCAGAATAACCGCATATGATTGAAAGAACAACGACAATAACATGCAATTTAAAAACAGACAAACCCACAATCACGTCACTTTCCCAGCATAAATCCGTGTAATAAGCAAACAGGCGTGTGGAACCTTCTGAGAAAGTATCATGTGCATTTTATTGAATCATACGCCTTTCCATAAACATTTGAACAACCTTGAAATCAGGTAAATAAATCTACAATAATGTGAAAGCTTCCTCCAGTCTGATTTTGTTCTTATTCACAGATGGTGACTTTAGCAGCACAAGGGGATAATTTCAATACCAAATAATATCCTTTTTTAAAATTTGTCTTGTACACATACTTTATCTAGTATCAGAGACAAGAATTTAGGCATTTATTGTCTCACATAGGTCTTTTACATACACAACAAAAAAAACCCTGATACATCCTATTGACTTTAATACTGAACAGATTCTATTCATTAAAATATCTGCTTGCTTGATAAAATAAAGGTCCTAACGTGTTAGACACTTTTTTGCTACATCATGTCTGTGACGGTGAGAGCACAGGTTCTGCCCCTCACCCCTTTCCCAGCTGTATGTCCCAAACAATGCAGAGGTGCTAATGAGCTTGTCTGTGCGAGCAGGCCTTTGGATTACTGTAAGGGAGTGGATTCACTTCTACCCCAGCCTTCGACAGCCCCCCTCGCCTCTTTTTTTTTTTTTTTTTGTTTTATGAAAAAAAACGATTCCAAATACATCAAACAATGTCATTTTAGCAGCGTATGTCATATGTATTGACCTGAATGATCAAGTTTAATGGAAGATAAAATATCAAAGTTTACTTGAAGCTCGATGGAGACACACACACACACACACACACAAACAGGCAGTCTTTTGGTGATGGCCGATTCCAATCCATCAAGCCAATCCAATGTGAGTGATACAGGACATTTAAAACCCCACAATCACTGGCTTTACAGGAACACAACACCCTGCAGTGCAACTGTTTTGGATCAAGGCTAACCCTAGCCAGGAAACAGACTAGGTGTGTCCCTCTGATAGCTGCACTTACACAAATGCATATTGGAAAGAAAGTCTCGTTTAGACGGTTCACATCTCACATCAAAGCATGTCGTTGACTCTTGGTATTTTACACTCTCAAGTTTTAGGAAGGTGGCGACCTCTTGCCTTGCTTTATCTTCTGGCCTCAGCACATCGGAGATATCAGATCGTATTTATCAGCAGTTGGTCTGAGTTTAGAAATGTGGAAAACAAACGGCAACAAAAAGGAAAGTGATTGTCAAATTTCCTTAAATACATCAGTATATAAAAGAAAGCTGGCCTGTTGGTACAACACTTTCTATAGGACCATACACCATAAAGAAATGTAACTTTGTGACAGTCATTGACATTACTTTGCTTATTTCAGAACAGCCAACTGTCAGACACAACTTTTCCCTGGCAGTTGGAAATCAAATCAAGCTGGCAAGAGATTTGAGTCTCACAAAAGAGATTTAGGTGCTAACGATGCCATCCACTCCAGTCAAATGGAGGAAGCATTGACAGCAACCAGGGAATCAGCCATTGACACCCCTGAGCTTTTCCCCAACAGGCAAACACAACAGAAAACAAAGACCCACTATCAGGACAAAGCTGTGGCCAAGATAGAGAAAGAATAGTGATCATTGGGCTCTTTCCAATTCAAAGCCCCAGGCTGCATTTTTGGGTCACAGTGGGTGAGAAGGCGCATTTTAGAAACCAAAGCAATGCAGCGACACTGCAATCGTTAAACTCTACTCATTAGAAAGGGGAAGTTTTGTTTGCCTGCCATTTGGCAAAAACCAAATGTGAGTGGAAGCAGATAAAGCAGTTCATCGGAGGCATGTCTGGGTTCACTTGATGTACTGTGCCTCTAGTCTTTGTATCACATCAGGCAGCCGTTTCCATAAATTAGCTTTACAAAAGAGTACATCATTTTTAATGCAAGATCTGTGATTGTGCAGAGAACTTTGTCATACGTGCACACAAAAATAATGTTTGAAGATTGAGAATGAATCACAGAACTCTCATACAACAGAGTTGCACACAGGACGGCAGCTTAGCGGGGGACACCACTGACAGAATACAAACTCCATTCAGAATTTTTAAGAGTTCAGGCTGTTTCAAATGAAGTTTTTCCCTACCCCGAGGTGTCATACTTCTCTGACAGACTCTCAAATACACCAAAAGAAACCAAAGTGATAATTTGGTGTTTATGCTAGTGATGAGCAGTTGTGGTGGAGCTTGTGGGCATGTGCACATTAAACATCATGAATGTGCTCTGTGTGCGGCGCTGTGGTTACAGCAAGAACTGTACCCGCCGCTCACCCTTACAAGATGAATTTGAGTCCGTGAATTCATCTTTGGCTTCACACAGTCTTCCATGAAAAAAAGCAAGCAGCATTTGAGAAATGAAAACACAATCTCTAATGTATGCAATGCTTTAATTAAAAGTGCAGGTACTTTGGATGGTACCAAATGGTAATGGTTTATAATGGTAAACTAAGACGGATTGCTGAGGGACAAGGAGTGAAAATAAATAAAATACCAACTGCTTTTGAAAAAAACAGTAAAACACATGTTGGAATGTGTGACTCCAAGAACAATAGTATTTCCTGCATATTCAATGTACTGCTAAACCCCATGGATTCAGTTTAAATTAAAGACTTGGATAAATAAAAGCACTTGAAGGATTAAATGGATGGTCGGAAAAGTGGCAGTTATGGGGATGTGCTTTTTTTGAAAAAAGAAAAGAATAAAAGTTAAGACACTAAGCCTTACAGATTCTTACCAGTGCTCAACATATTTTAAAGGACACACACAAGCGTTAATTACCAGGACTCGATATAAATAGTTTTTCAAACCTGACTTTCATTTCCACATCATTGTTAAAAAATTAGATCTAAATAGAGTTTTAAAAAAAAAGATTATTAACAAATAAATACAAGGAAGACGTACATATGTGAATTTATGCTGTGTATGCAGTGGATGTAGTGTGTGTGACAGCCATATGGTGGCGGTGTTGTGCAAAGCTACAGGGTGGCCGGTAATCTGGGGATGGAGATGGGAAGCAGAAAAGCAGAAATCCTCCATTTCTGTCTACTTAATACTCTTATAAGCCAAGAAACATATTAAACAGTCTTTAAATAGAACTTGTAGGATATACTCAGAATAACAATATCTTCATTAACAAGTTTTATGATAAAGAGTAGTAACAAGAAATGTCAAAGTTCTTCAGCTGAGGTTTTCAATGGCAGCCTCGATTGAGGTGTGTCCCGCTTTGTCAAGTCCACAAAAGGTCTTTCATTTTCTGCTTTAATAAATAGTTTGATGCTACCAGGGCCAGCCCACAACTGTATGAGTGAGTCAAAAATGTCCGCATCGACACCTCTCGTCCCCTCCCCTCCCCCCAGACGCAATCTCTCTTTCTTCAGAGTAGTTCATCTGCATTGCAAACATTCACCCTCCCATTCACAGGTAATTCTGTGACACTTATCTGTCCAGTGAGCTGACCTTACATTCTCCACCATCTCTCTCAGAGGCGAGTCTGGGCCTCAGGGACATAGATTTCAATGCTGTCAACGCTGTCTGAGGCTGAGTTCTGGCGAAAAGATGCAGCCTTCTTAGCAGCCAACAGACGCTTACGAGCCTCTTGCCGCTGCTTCTCTGCTGAAGCCGAGGAAGATGTGGAAGAGGAGTCAGCACTCTTCTCTCGGCCAAGCAGTGGACGTCCTTTACCAGGCTTCTTTGACACCTGAGGGGCCGCCTTGTCCTCGTTCTGAAGGGTCAGAGAACCGGGGGAGGAGAGAACCCAGGGAAGACAGACAGAATTAAACACTTAAATATAATGTTATACAGATACTGTTCTCAAGATTCCTTTTTGACAGACACTTTGGACAAAGACAGTGCTGACTGTTTCCACAGATGCATAAATCAATATATAAAGAGAAAAAAAACATTGACAGCAGGTAAATACATTGAAAACTTTGGTGAAAACATGTGAAATGGTAACATGAATTGATGGCGACTCTGGATCAAACTTAGAGCACGATAAAAGGAACACAAGACACAAATCAACAGCCACAGAGCCGATAGACAACACATACACATACATAGAACATATAGGAACATAGAGGAAAACAAGCACAAATATTAAAACAGAGCGAGTGAAAGCTAAACTGCGTCCATTCACTTGAGCTGCTACATCTTAGCCATGCTCCACTGCAACATCGGTGCATGCATGCTCAAGCAGGGCTTTAAACGTACAAACACCAACAACAGCCCTGTTTGAGATGAGCTTTTCCATGCATGCCTAAAGGGAACTCTCTGGCCCCTTTGTACCAGACAGGGACGACCCTGTTTGTTCACCCCACACAGGGATGGGGAGGGCAAGTCAAGGGGGAGGTAAAACAGAACGGGAGAAATGGTGGTGGTGGTGGTGGTGGTGGGAGGAGAGAGGCCGGTTTCGGCGGCTTTCCTACCCCAGCCAGGGCACTGGGCAGCAGGTGTGGGAAGTACCTTCCGCTCAGGGGGCGACTGGGCAGCCGCAGACGGCACAGACTGCCAGTCATTGGACTTGAGATGGTACAGCTCGTCAAACTTGAGGCTGATGTCCTCGATGGAGAGCTGCAGCAGGTCCCAGAAACCAGCCAGGTCCTGGGGTGTGGGCCGTGGGTCGGCATTCACATTCTGACCAAAAGAGGGATGAAAATGAATATAGAATGGATGGAATGTGTGGAGAAACAATATGAGAAAATAAAGAGGATCACTTTATTACACTGTATGACACTATATTACAGTTTAGTGGGGTTTACCATGATTTCAGAGTGAGTCACTGGAATCTGTTCAATAAGACATCACAGAAACACTGTTGGCTACAATCACCCAGCTGCCTGATGCAGCCATCAGTTCAGTTGAGCTGCTACAGGAATCAGGAATTACCTGAGGGAACCCTCTCAGATAATTCATGAAGGATCTGTCTATCTACCCATCCATCCATCCATCCATCTAGCAAGTGAATAAATAAATGATTGCCGTCCTGCTGGCACGAGCACACTTCAGTTGCTGCATGTACGACGACGCAGCAGATCTGTTTCTCGAGGTGAACAGTGTGTTCTTTTCTGAATTCATTAATAAAACTGTGCGACATCTTTCAGTTCCCAGCACTGTCTTTCTCTTTCTGCAATTACTGTCAGTAGAGGGCAGCATGTCACAGTTCTTCTGTCGAGCAGAGCTCCAGAAATTCACTTAGGGTCACAACAGCTTTGGGAGGTCTGAACCAGATCTTTGTTGCATTCCTTTTTAAGCTTGACCTGGGATTGTACTTGTGCATGAGCTGCCAAAGCTGCCAAGGATGTTCAGGGGTATTGTTTATTGTATTTGTCTGGCTGATATTTTGGATGTGGAGTTTCACATCCAATCCGATATTGAACAGACACTGAGATTGTGCTGTGTTCAGGGTCATGTGCTGCAGTTGGCTCCATTTTGTATCTCATTCCTCCAGAACACGTCATCCACAAGAAATGCCGTATTGGCTTATTATAAGCTTCTTGTATGTTGCGCCGGTGGGACACTGAGCCTCTTTGTACTAATACACCGTGTTTCAAGGCTGATTGCTAAGTTTTCCTTTAGTGAAAGTCTGGTTTTGAGTCACTGAGTACCTCACAGCACACAGAAGAGCACTGGGTTTGCTTTACTATTAAAAGATGTGGGTATACTGTAGATCCACAGGTTTGGGCTTCAGTTTTCCTCCAAGAAAAATTAAGATTTTCCTCAAACTGTCACACTGAGGTCATACACACCAAGTTTTGTTCACACAGTCCACGGAACTGCTGGAACTTCTGCGACATTAAGAGCTGGGCGCTTCCTACTGCACTACGGACCTTTCCAAGCACTGCAGAAAGAAGTGCACAAAACAAAAACACAATCAATCAATAAAAATCATAGATGCATCATGGTATACAGGGGGGATAGGAGGAGGCATAATATCACACACACACACACTCTAACTGCTGCCCACCTACACCATTCCAACTAGAAATCCACAGGATCGGGGGGGGATTGAAATGTATTGGAGAATGTTATCCTCTTTGAAGGAATCTAAGCTTATGTAGATACTCCAGCCGTCTGTCCGTCAGCGTTCCCCATGTGAATCCAATGCGGTGTCAAAACTAGGACAAACATCCGCCCTAAAAAAATCGGGACTGTTGGATCACTGGATTGCATCGTTATGGCAATGTGATTGGATCCCACTCCAGCCTACACATTTACACACACTTTTATTTTCACAAAGACACATGAGTCCAACGTGTTGTCGGACCATCACTCCAACTATTTTTCTATCTGTATACATTATGCTTTAATGAATGTACTAACTGCTGTGCACCGCGTCTGCTGATGTTTAGGCGCTAATTTAATCTAAGGGCTTAATCAGTTCCAGAGTAGATTTGTGTAAATCTGGGGATTACAGTCTTGCTTGTGTGTGGTAACCCCAGGTATTACGGCCTCATCCCCTCCATGCTGTGTGTGTCTGACAGAGCGATTGTATGGTCTAAGGCAGAAGTCCATAACTGAGCTCTCTCGTGTTGGAGTTGAACACTCCCGGTTCATTCAGAGGGTCAGCATGTATACATGTATATATTTTATTTTTTTCCCCCATTTGTTTATGGCCCATTACTGGTGAATGTCAGATCCTGGATGCACAAAATACAAACAAGAAAAAACATGTATCAATGTGAGGGGATAACGTTTTACTACAAATATGCCAAACTGTCAAACATATTACCGGAAAAAAGGAGCTTTGGATTTCATAAGGATCAGCAGCTGTTTGAACACACTCAGTGTCTAACAGTGTGCTCCACTTGCATTCATTTCTCAAGGTGCAGACAGGAAGTCGACAACTGGAACGCCCTCCTAACCAGGGATATCCGACTTTTTCCCACTTGTTATTCTATTGTGTAACATCAAACCATCCTCTCTCAACTTCCCTCATCTTTATTTATCGCTTCCCTCCATTTCCAGTCATCCCATCCACTTGCGCTCTCATTCATTTAGTTATTTACTTTGTCCTTGTATACCGTCTTTTTTGCCTGTGCAACTCCTCCTCAGTTACATTTGCTTTTTGCTGTTGTGCTGCTCTTTGGCCTGTCTCCCTAAGTGTCATTCCCTTGCCTGTTACTTGTTCCTACATTAATCTTTGGGTCTTTCAAAAGTGCTACATAAAATAAATTGATCATTATTATTATTATTATTATTAATACACATCCAGAAATGCTGACAGCTGGAAAGGAGACATCAGGTAGAACCCTCAACGGATTGGTGAGGTAATATAAACATGTATAAGCATGATAAACATGTATTTTGAGAAGATGTGAGATGACTTCTCGCAGCCTTTTCCACTAAAAGTCAGTATCAGGGAAACCTATTCAACAGTCATTTACTACCTTGAGAAGATCCTATCAACAGTGATTGGATGGTTCTATGTAAGTATACGTCAAAACATCGAAATGACAACCGTACCTTCCTCTGACAGCTGGTGGTCTTTGGTCTCCTGATCCATCTGCTGGCACCATCCCTCCATGCGCCCCGTTTCAGCCTGGAGCAGCTTGAGGAACCAGTGGCCATCTCTTCGACATAGTGTTCCCCCACTGACGCTCTGGGGGATGCTGCTGTTACTGCCGTTCCCACTTTCCAGCCAGGGTTCTGGAGGTGGAAGCGATGACGGGTCGAGTGCTGGGTCCAGGCTTTCTGAGAAAGAGGAAGAGCTACTTCTTGTGGTGGAGCGGTTGAGGATTTGCCTTGGAGGTGGTGGAGAGGAGGTGTCCCCAGTGGTGTCTCCGTTGTCTAATGAGTCCTGTCCAGGGGGGGAGCTCATGGACTGGCTGGCACTATTGACCATGATTTTTTTCTCATTAGTTTTGGCATAGTTGCTGTGGAAGATGACAGGGATGTCCTGCGTATCTGAGTCTGTGTCTTGTTTTGAGGCCATGCTGGAGGGGCCACTGAGCCTAAAACAAAAAGGGCAATTATATGTGTGACAGGTGGCCCTTCAATGAAATTCAAGCGATTTAACAATCCAAGTGCACAGCAGTGGAAAAAGAATGCCACAAATGGTCTCTATGGTCTCAGAAACAAATAAACAAACAAACAAAGAGAACTTCTCTTAAAGCCACAACACTGACTTGCAACTGCATGTTAAATTAGGTATGAAGAGAGTCAGTGCGAGCAGAGCATGCACACAAAGGCATGAAGAAATCACCGAGCTCATTTTCAAGGTTGAAAATATTTTGCATTTGAAATTCTGAACACTGGCATGGCACATGGTCTGCATGGCTGCACATTAGTTAACATGCAGGACATGCTCACAGATTCAGCCAGATGATGAATATGAATCATTAGAAATAGAAAAACGGAAGACTATATAAGTAAAGATTTTGTTTGTTTGTTCTGTTGTTCTGTGTTTTTTTTTTTATTTAAACCAGAAGAGGCACAACAGTGGGACTGTCACAGAGACGAAGAAGAAAACAGTTCTGTAGAAAAATAAAGATTCACAGAAAGAAACTATTTCGTCTGGTTACCTTGATCAAATATTTTCTGGATTAGAGCAACTTACATTATACTGTTGAACAATCTTTTCTACACGTGTTTAACAGTTTAATAGTTAGAAGTACAACAAATCGATCATACTGTATTATTAACATTTAACATACTGATCGGGTAGTAAACATGTATGCCGACACTGGCATACGTTTCGAATGCAAGTAACACAAATCAGCACGCCAGGAAATTGTTTCTACATCAGCAGTAAGTGACAACATACCTCCTGTGAAGGAAACACAAAGTCAGGTGAGTGTATACAGCTATAATATGAATTAATTATCCTCACGTTGTTACAAGCACAGAAGAGGACTTACTGCCACCCGTCCTCCACCTGTACTCCGATTGACTGAAATTTGGCCAGTGGTGGGGTCTCCTCTCGGGGAACCTCCTGTATACAGTCAACCTGAGAACAAACATTAAAGCCGATGAGATGCTTGAGGTGACATACCCACGCATACAATACTACAGAGGAGCGTTCTTACTGTATCCTGGATGCAAGTGACAGCTACACATCAGAAAAGACTCACTTACCTGGATGCCGATAGAGGACAGTTTGCGTCTGGGTACTGGGACCACGAGCGGTTCCTCCGTCAGATTGGTTTTATTTAATCCTGACTTCAGGGATTCATGCTGGACAAACGCGTCGCTTGTCTCGGTGGAAGCGTTGGCCTTGGCGGGGACGAGTGGCTCTCGCGGGGTGGCGATGGGAGTGGGGATGATGTGTGGAGGTCGGGGGATCCCGCGGGCCAAGCTGTTGGCACGGGTACTGTCAAGGCTGTCGGAGGAGTTGCTGTGGGCGTGGCTAGACTGGCTGTTGACCTCTGACCTTTGGTCGTGCTGATCCAGGTAGTTGTCCTGGGCCGACTCTGTACTGCTCTGCACTGTGACAGAGATGTAGGGTTTGGAGGTTGTACGCGGGGGCACTGGCGGAGGAGCAGCCCTCTTACAGGTGGTGATGCATGTAGAAACTGTAGGAGACACAAATGGAGGGCCTGGTGATGAGAATATGATTTAAAAAAAAAATAAAACCGCTTGGAGAATCATCCTACACAGCTGTGAAATCTCTTCTGTGATTGAAGAGCTGTACCACCATTCTGTACTACCAGAATCAGCAAGCATCTGGTGGATAATCAAAAGTAATTTGGCTTTTTATCTTATTCTTCTAATTAGACAATATGCTGAACATCTTTTCAGAAGAAAGGTGGTGAAGTAATGTTTTGACCATATTACTTTTGATAAACAGGAGGACATATTATTATTCATTCATTATTATTAACTATTAATGTATTATTATTAGTGACAGTGTTTTTTTCCACACATGTAAAAAGCCAAATAAGAACACAGAAGTGATAACAATAAACATAAAAACCATCATGAAAAAAAAAAATACTAATTTTACAAATTGAATGCAATTTGTAACAAGGAATTGGCTTTCTCATCAGTATTTGATTTAATTTTAAGAGTTCCAGGAAGCCTAAATAAATAGTCAACAACTAGTGATAGTTAAAGTCTTGTCTTCATCCTTACATCCTTCTACTCCCTAAACCTTGTCTTGAACTCTTAAAAAAGGGCCCTGTCATCACCTGACAGCAGCACGCCCACTGGTTATAAAATATAAAGCTCCTCACTCAGGGAACTTTCAGGAGGGCTTACATGAAAAGCCACATTGCTCCAGGCCAGCACGCAACATGGACATCTGATTTGATTGTGCAAAAGAAAAAGACTGAAATGTGTGATTATCTGTGCACACTGCTTTTCCCTATGTTGGCTCCACTTGATTGTTTTACTGTCGGCACAGCCAGCTGTTTGTTCAACAACTACATCAAGTGTCTGTGATTCACTCCCTCACAGGCTCAGCTGCAGTGGAGAGAAAGGACATAAATGGCCCATCTGGTTGGGAGGAGCCCAGCCAGTGACACTTCCAGAGGGTCAGAGGAGAATGTATTGACAGTCTACTTATGACAATTGTTCTTTTCCTTTTTTCTGTCCAAGGATCCAAGGTAACACCCCCGGAACTCATGTTTTGCCAACAACCGCAGGATGTTTGGCTCATTGTCACTGCACTGAACAGTAGGAGAAATACTTATATCTAGACAGGAACTGACATTTTTGTTGCAACTGAAATTGAATGACTGGTTGGTGGCTACAAAATACTAATGAAGCAGGTACTTGCCTTATATACATATTACAGTGATCTTTGGGACAATTGAGTGACTGAAATTATCTCATGCTACTGAAACAATAAAGGCAAATGCGGGACAAGTAATGTCTGTATTAATGACAGCACATGCTGTCTCCGCAGCAGAACATTTCTGCTCACTGGCAAAGTATGTTAACAGGATTATTTCATATCACAGGAAAGTACATGGTCAGTCAATCAAAGCCACATCTGTATGCAATGGATATACGTGACTGAATGTGGAATCCCTTTCAATCTCATGGATGTTTCACTGACTCATAAGTGGACCAAAACTTTGCTGGAGTGCTCCTGTGTTTGCTCACATGAGAGACGTGCTCCAATTTTGACCTCCTGAACATTCCCTGCAGTGACACCCTCTATATTTCCTTTAGGATGAGAGGAATATAGTGAAACCTGTCATCAAATTGCAAAACACAGGATTATTTTAAAACTAGAAAACTACAGAAAACGTGGGTGTGTTGGAAAGACACACAAAAGGTTTGTTCAAATATCAATACCAATATAAGTGTGGTGTAAAGACATCCAACTGAGAGTTGTTGCCCTATTGATAACCCTCTAAAATGTCTATCATGATTCATTTGAGGTTCATGACACTGCTCACTGTAGTAAAATCTGTATTTCTGCCAGTAAATATTTGATCCAGGAGCAGAGGTTTACATTCCAGGGACGTCAAAACTCATCTGTAGGTCATCTGTAACCCAATGTCATGACACCCAAATGACACTACACAAACATGTTCAGGCTTCAATGTTAACAAAAACACACCGGGTATGACGTCTTGGCTTCCCCAGGAGAGATTCAAACATCCTCAAGTCTGTTGCAATTTGCTTGTTAAAAGCAGTTCCAGGAAGAAAAAGATGCTTCGGAAGCATGGGATCATAATCCTACGTGAGTCTAACTAGGTCTGAGAAGGCAAATCTGGACACCTGATGTGCTTCATGTGCCATGTGATGCGTTTGTCATTCTGAATATTACACCCTCCCCACCCCGCCACACACGCACTAACACACAAATCTTAATACCATTGAAAAAAACAAAGCCGTAAAAGTCAGAACTGGCATCTGCCTGTGAGATTAAACAGGAGATAAGTAGTGGAGCCCAATATGTTGCATTGGCCAGGCTGATATCAGCAGCTTTATACTGCAGTATACATCCACTGGTAGCAGAAGGTAACTGGGCAAAATGCCATATTGTGGACTATTGGCCCATATGAACTACTTTAGTTCAACAAACTGCCATTTTAAATCTACTGTACATACAAATTCACAGATCCTGGTCAGAGTAGTGATTGACTCAGAAGTTGAGACGCACTCACAGTTTTGGACCTTTAATCTACATTATGAGAAGTATTAAGTCTTTTGTGTTGTACACAGTAAAACCAATCAAACTGGTTTAAAACGAGACTGGAGTTCAACTACAATAGGGTGCAACAATAAACGGATGTTAACTTTGGTCTGTGGACAAAAGAAGAAATATCAGATTTCAGGAGTCGCCATTTAACATTAATTTGAAAAATGCTGCTTTTTTTTTTTTTTTTTTAATTTTCTGACATTTTACACAGCAAACCTGAATCGGGATTATAATCAACATCCCAGTTTACTTCCAGTAACCCATATGTTTCATAACGTTAAAGCTGGATGCTCATTGGTAACTCCAGGTAAATGGTGCTCCTGAAGTTAAACATGTGACAAAGGAGAGCTGGAGGCCAAACTTCAGGCAGGATAGCTGTGATTGTAATTAAAACGCCTGTAAGACTTTAGGGCAGATAAGTAATTAAACTCAAACGCAAACCGGTTTTTGTAGGTGTTTTCCTCAGGGTGGGGTTGGAAAGAGAAATCAACCCAGGTGAAACGTTGTGATTTCTGCATAGAAATGAAATTCATCAACATATCACAGCTGAAAAAAAGTGAGTGAGTGACTGAGTGACATCAATGAATTATCTAGGTAAACGTCTGATGCACAAATGCTGTGTAGAATGTGTCAAAGTCTGTTTCAAAATGTTTCTTGTGCTTCTCAACCACAGCTGAGCTGGCGTAAAAGATGTCAGACACACCTGTGCCCACACTCATCAGTGCCACAGGCCTAAAAAAAATAAATCTCTGCACAAACTCACTACAAATCGCACTCAACAACCAAATACGTTCTGCCAAAGTGCTGTGAGTAGAATACGGAGGAGGAACTGTGAACCGCTGTTTTCGTACCATCTGGACAGTGGTGTGACTGTCCACAGCAGGAATCTGCTCAAAAATGTGATGTTGGAGGCTAAAACAATTAGCTGCTTGACACTGAAACAAATGCAATTGGCTGCTGTCAATGTCTTACCGGTATGAGACGCATCAAAATGTGTCACATGAATTATTATGTCTTGTTGACAGTTACACGCGATTCGACACCAGACCAATAATGGCAAATGGTCAATATGAAGCGTTTTCCAGAGTTCTCACAGTGACATCAGTGCTTTATCAGTTTCAGGTCCAAAATCACAGGATGAGGTTTTAATATTTATCATATTTATTCCTTTCAGTTCACAGACAGATGCTGATCCAATGTGCAGCTTTGATCAGCTTTCTCCAATACCCCCCCCCCCCCAAAGCCCATTCAACTATCTGCCTGTTGGGACACTGTACATGTGAAGCCCTTTGGCTCTGAGGGTCGCGTCCTGTTGTCAGCTGGACACAGCTCAGGAACAATGACGGACAAAAGGTGGATTGTTCTATTTTACACTTTGTCTGCTGCCTGCCCAGTTGACCCATCTGTTTTGTTTTATCCAATAACAGCCACAAAGACACCTGCCAGCAACTGTCACGTCCTAAAAACTTCAAGAAAACTACAAGGCCCTTTTGGGAACACACAACCTCACATTTGGATTTTATCCACATTGCTTTTACGTGTGGACAAACAGAAGCAACAATTATGGGTATAAATTAATATTCAATTAGGACAATAAATGAACTGGACAACTCAAATATATATTCACACACACATCACGTCATTTAAATTACGTTACATCTATATACAACCTTCCATTAGCATGAAAGAGCAGACTATCATATCTGAAGTTGATTCAACCACCGAGAGGTTACAAAAAAAGTTTGTCTTGTCACATGGTGTTTTGAGGACTCAAGACAAACAAAACTCCAGACGACGCGCGCAAACTACCAGAAAGTGACGGAGCTGACGTTCGAAACACTCACCCAGTTGTCAGACGCAGACAAAACACAGTAACCGCGGAGTCCGCAGTGAGCCTGTGTAATAAGTTTCCTCCAGCCCGACGGTGACTGACTGAAGGGGCCGACCGACGGCAGAGGCGTCTGCTCGGCTGTGGTTGGGAGCTGTGAACGGGAGGGGGCGTGAAGGCAGCGCTGCTGGTGCCTTCACGTTCGGCTTGGACAATTCATGAGTGCTGGCTACTGTAGTTATTAGTAGTACTGCAGAGATACTTCTTGAGGAGAACGTTACTTTCCAAATGTAACAGATTATAATTAAAATGTTCCAAATTTATAATACCAATAACAACAATATTTTTCCAAGGTAATGCGACTACAGCTATTTTTATTTTGTATTTAAATTACATAACTCTGGAGGACACAAGTGATGGATGAAATGCTCATATCAAAATGCACAAAATTT
Organism: Aeoliscus strigatus; assembly: GCA_901007665.1. Lineage (NCBI taxonomy): Eukaryota > Metazoa > Chordata > Actinopteri > Syngnathiformes > Centriscidae > Aeoliscus > Aeoliscus strigatus. The sequence continues at coordinate 79,740 of CAAKHB010003034.1, read as the reverse complement.
TATATATATATATTCAGCTATATATATATATATATACAGTATATATGAAACTGTCTCCTTCATGTCTCTGTTGTTGCCCCTCCCCCTGGTGTGCACTTAAGTAGAAAGAAACATGCAGCAGGGGTCTTCAGCATGGGGCCCTGCAGGGCCTTCTAGGTGTCCATGTAAGATCAGCTGCATAACCTTTGTTCAGTTTACATGCTGATGCAGTTGAACACAGCCTCAATCAAAACATCTCTGGATTGAGCAGGAGCAGAGGCTTTGGGTGCAAAATGTAAAACTCAGAACTTGTATATTCCTCTGGGTTTGGTGACATGGAGGAACAATTTCAAATTCAATCAGATCCAGCCACCCTCATTTGTTATTAAGACAGCTCCCAGAGGGGTCATCCCCTTATTAAGAACAGCAAGTTTCACTTTAGTAAAAGATAATCAAAAAAATAAAAAAAAAAAAAAAAAAAGAAGAAGAAAAAACACACTGACGTCGTCTATCTCAGAAACACACAAGTAGAAATACAGAGAATTAGCAAATAGCAATGTTATGTAGCAACAGACTTGGAAGTGAAAATGTCAAACAGCACATGAAAGCAGCGTTTGCTCGATGGTCCAGCTTGTGAAGAGCGCCACTATGTGGATGCTCGCTGTCAACAAGAGGATGCCTGCTGATACGAATAGCACAAACAAGTCACTTTCTGTCCTTCAGATCTTCTTAATATACATTATAGTGTAAATTATCTGCTTTTTCAGTTCAAATGTGTCTTCCTCCGCAGCTTTTCCTGCTCTAATAAATCATTCCAATTACATCTTTGTGGGTCTGTGTGAGAACCCAAAGTCACAGCTACTAATATGTACATTTCATTCATCATTTCAAGGATTACTGAAGTGCTTCTTCGATGCTTTTTCTGCTTCGGGAGTTGCACGTTTTTTTTTTGGTGGAAACAACTCATAGTTATTTTTTTCTCTCTTTTTACTTATGATTGTAGAGTGGTAGACTGGGGCTTGTGATGGGGAGAGGATCTGGTGGTAAGTTGTTACCTGTGTGTGTGGGTAGGATGCGTGGTCTGTCTCTCCCCAAACGCTGAAGAAAAATTGCAAGTTGTTTCTCCTTTGGGGCTTTGTCCAAGCCATTGGCTATCAGGTAAGAGCCAAACTGTTCTTTCCATGTCTTCCACTGTGTAGAAAGGTTGTCTGGGCAGAAGAGGCTGAATTTGAGCTAATATCCTGAGGTGTATGTTGGAAGACCAGTGTTTGGAAAATGAGGTATTATCCCTCAATGTTGGAGGTGCCATAGAATGCTGTTAATGTTGAAATAATGACCCTGATTTAATATATCATATG
>CAAKHB010003034.1:57719-78383 GCA_901007665.1 Aeoliscus strigatus | reverse complement strand
AAGTGTCTGTATACACACACACACACACACACGTTCTGTATACACACACACACACACACACACACACACACACACACACACACACACACACACACTCTAAGAATGCATCTGTGATTTTATGATTTATGATTGTATTTTATTTGTGAACTTAAAACATTGAGAAGTGATTATGAGCCCTGTCATTAATTCAAATGTTTGTATGTGTGTTCTGGGCAAATCAAACATATCCCCGCGAAATTCTGCTTTAATTTCCAACATTATTCCCTCAACTCACTTATCTCAACTCACCAGTGCTGGTGCTGTAGGTGCGAACAGTGGTGTCAGTCAGTGGAGGTGAACCTGAGTCCATGGAACCTGTGTCGTCATCTTGAGAACAGCCAGCCTGGATGGCTCTCAGGTAGCTGTGGCTGCGGGATCGGAAGCATGTGGGCATGGGTAGGTCTGGAGGCTCTGGGTTGTCCTGAGAATGGGAACGTGAATCTCTGAAGGTGGACTCAGAACTACGGTCCTCATAGTGATGTCTCATATCCAGGTTACGTATCTGGATGCAAGAAAATGGAAGAGATCAGAAGAGATTGTAGCAGTAAATATTGACCACCACCTGTTCTGCACACTTGAATCATCATGAGAAAGACACAAATACAGAAAAGACAACAGGATAAGCAGCGCATTATTTGGCTTCCAGCGCAGTTCACAGTCATGTAATATAATATCTGCCTGTGTTGTCTGCACAAACACTGACCTGTCCCATGCAGCTACGTCTGCCCAGAGTGCTGCAGGCCTGGCTGAAGTCGTCGTCATCCCAGTGTGGCAGAGATGAAACCGTACCCCCGATGCAGTCAAGGTTGTCTAAGCTGCGATTATTGGAGAGTTCTCTGAGCGACGGAAGACAGCTGGAAAGGGAGGTAAGAAGACAAGCACAAGTGAAAGGAGATGCATTCAGGATGAAGGGAGAAGATGGAAAAAAGTTAACATTTGATGACGCAGTGGCAGAAAGAAACATGGGTAAAGGGTAAATCCCAGATCAGGAAAAGGGAATTAAAAGAGATGAAAGGAGGATAAGGTTGTTACTGACATTATCCCTTTCATTTGCGCTTCATTTCCGAGGGATGGTAAATCCAACTCTAGAACCCACTTTCCATTTCATCTCATTTTCTTTGCGTCATTTGTCAGTTGTCATGACAACGTGTGAGCATGCAAAGCCGGTGATTTCTGCTGATGCATGTATGCAGCTCTCGGAGCCATCATGGTGTCAAAGCCAAAGAACAGGCGTCATCAGCATGCTAAGCGTGTTCTTACTAGTTCTTTGTTGGACACAGTGCTCCTACCATGACCGTAAGCCGCCATGCCATGGTGTGTGGACACAGATGTCCCCCCAGTCCAAGTGTCAAACTTAGCTACTTTCATCTAAAAGCATTGGGCAGATGGTATTTACAAGCTACAGGGAGGCTGGCAGTTGTTCTTGGCAGCAGGGCATGAATTTGGCATTCGGAGTTGCCACTAGCTTTACAGTTGTCTGAGGGGGACGGTGCAAAGCTCTAAATCTGAGTTTTGCACCACACCACTGAGACGTGTCTTACGGACCTATCACTGACCTGCTCATTGACCTGCCCAGCTGGTGCAGAGAGGACACACTGTGGAGAGGAGACCACAGGGCATCCAGCTCCCCCTGCAACAACGTGTAATCCAGGGTTCTGCTGCTCACACCAGCAGATTGAAAGAGAGTGGGATTGGACGGTCAGGGGTTCGCAGGCGGAGTGGGGTTAGTTATTCATGCATATTTCAGGGAAAAGTACATTCAAACTACATACTTTAATACCCTCTCCAACTGCTCATCAATGCAGCTGGTTTTTCTTATACATTTTAATTCCGAGCCCAAACAAAAATACACACTATGTCTCTGTGTGAACTACAGTATGCGCTGCAACCATGAAACTAAAGCAACAAACAGAAGCTGAAATAATGAAACATAACTCTTGAAGTGCTCACTTCACTTGGCTGCTTGTTTCAGTTAATCTGCACAGAAACATAGCAGAAAACCAAACACACTGACTTCATTAAATCTGAGTTTCACGAAAATTCTGAAAGAACTATGAAGTCAATAGAGGAGGTTGTGAATTCCCAGACAGGAAATAATAATGTGTCACCGTCTCAGATTTTGAAAGCCTTCACTCAAAAAATTGCATCAAGCTTTTAGAAAGGCAAATGATGATCTCCAAATCTGAACTAATCAAAGGAGAATATTGAATTGCTGACGAAGAGTTAAATAAAGCAAAGTTGACTTTGACTTTGACTATGAACATAAAGTATATGTATATGTATATGTATGACAATTGCACCACATACATGTACAGTAGTTGATTAAACCTACATTAATTGTGCCACTGCAAAATTTAAAATTGTACAAGTCAGTGCATGATTTCATACAAAAACTTAAAAGGCACGGAAAGTTGTTTTCTTACTCTCTAGACGTCTGTAAATGTCCCACTGTCGTTGAAATCCAAGGAGACATTAAAGTCAGGGAGTGCCACCCCTTTTGGAAAAACATGCAGCCTCAACGTGCACTCATCCACTAATGTTTGTGCTGAGAAAGCATGTCACTCACAGACTTGGGGGAGTGCGAGGCCAGTTGGTTGGAGAGATGGTGATTTAGTCGATGACTAAAACAACAAATCCCCGAGGTATGCTAAAAAGGCATGTGGATCACTTCAAGGAGTCTGACAACACTTAAATCTGTTTGAGTCACTGCAGGCCACTGACTGTTCCTGTGCATGTTTCATTCATTTACAGTCTTCTGCCTACTGGCACGTTGAGGCCTTTAATCATTGATTCATTTCGTTAGGCCCAGAAAACTGAAACCTTTTTTTGGGTTTATGAGCAGATGCATATTTTTCATTGGTCATTAGGTACTTTTTAAACCCTAAGGTAGTATATATTTAACTTATTTGCATACAGAATAGAGCTACGACGTATTCCTCCATCGTGTATTTATTTATTTGTTTCTGCTTCAAACTGTCTGAATACACTGTCATTGTAGTAGAGACACAGAACTCTCCCAGATGACAATCATTTAGAGTTGTGTGACAGTTAAAGCAGGCCTGGATTGGAAAAGCTGTTGTTCTCTTACTTGCGTGGGGGTAGCTGGTCGTTCAGAGAATGCTGCGTAGCCCTGAGGTAGCTCTGGCGACGGGCGGCGGTTTTCGGTGAGGGCTTGGGGCTACCTTCAGAGTCGTCGCTGTCTTCCATGTCTCCCATGGCCTTCACATAGCTACCACTGCGCATCCGGCGACATGGAATTTCATTGGCACCCCCACTACGGCCTAATGTGCTACTCCAATCCCCCTACAGGCAAAAATTAAACAGCTGAAAGTAAAATAAACATCTCTCATATCAAAATCTGTATTCACAAGAGACTAACGTACCCTTCTTCCAACCTGCAGATAGTTGCTGGTGAGTTCCTGTTGGCAGGATTTGGACTTGAGCAGTGAACGGTCCAGAGTGGCTGAGCCCTTCTGGATCACTTGTCTCGGTTGACCCATGGTCAAAGTGGACCAGGATCCTCCTTTCATATATTCGTCATTCATTATCATGCCTCTTGCACCTCCATGTCCACCTCCTCCTCCTCCTCCACTCCCAGGCCCAACAAGTGTCTGGTATTTCATGTCATTGCTGCTTTTGGAGGAGCTGATGGTGTTGTAACCACTGTGAATATACCTGCTCTGTCCTACCTGGCTATCATGGCCAGTTGGACGCCCCAGTGTCATCATTGCCATGGTGTTGTGGTAGCTACTCAAGTCACTGCTGTCCAAGTCATCTGAGCTCCAGTAGCCCGACATGTTCGAGCGAGGCCGTCGCTTAGCAGTCGCTTCGGATTTCGTGCCACGATCTTTACTTTTGGATCTGCGAGTTTGTTTGCCTCCATCTTCAGTGCTAGAGGAGCCTCCACCGCTACCAGTGGAGCGTCCATTGATATTTCCTTTCATGTTGTGGCTCTCCAGAGACTGGGATTTTGCAAAGAGCTTTTGCACTGAGTGCAGCATGTAACGAATGCGACCAGGGCTGTCTGTTCGCTGTTTGCCAGCAGCTACTGCAGATGTGCGGTGGAACTGTAATGTGCTGAATCCATCTCGGCCACCAGGCAGCTGCTTATCAAAGTCAAGCAGACTGGGTGGTGCCTGGTCCTTGGTCATATGATGGGATATAGTTGCTGAGCCACTTGTAATCATAGGTGTTCGTCCACTCAGGCCTGTCATGCCCATGCCTGGGCCCATGCCCAAAGACACTGATGTGCCAATGGTCCCTGTACTTATTCCGCCAATGCTTTCCCCAGGTGGAGAGAAGTCCGACTGGTCGTAGGAGTTGTAGTGGATCCTGGGAAAGGTGCTGCTGTTTGACAGCTGGTTGTTGAGGGGCAGCATGCATTCTGGTGGAAGGGAGCCTGGGTTGACGGAAGGATAGAGGTTGGGGTCCATTGTGCCATAGTGGTCCATTGTGGGGCTCAACAGGTAAGGACTGCGAGGCAGAGTGCTCATCTCCGGATGGCCTAAGGAGGGATCACAGGAGTCAGACAGGTGTCTGTTACGGCTGGTCCCCAGCCCTTTCATGATAGCGATGAGGCCTGACCCTCTAGAAGACCCCCAGGTCAGGGAAAAATGGTCGATGACCTTGAAGGTAACTCCTGCAAAAGAGGCAAAAAGGAAAGTGAGCGAGAGTGTAAGCACGTAAATTTCCCCAATGTTTGACAAGTACAGGACAAGCTCATAATAACGGTCACACACACTCAAACTTGATGGTGCCCAATGGCACAAGTACGTCCACTCATGAGCCAAACTAGACAAGAAATATGCTCGCAGTACGGTTACAAGGGAAATACTGTGTGGTGAATGAGCCAGCTTTTCACTGCCTCCTACAGTTAACATCTGTGCTAAAACGCTGCGAATGGATGGAACAACAACACACAGAACAATGACGATCTGTAACTGGTGGGTCACACCACACACACAGGCCAGTCACGGGTCTTGCAGACACCTCCACAGCTATGTGACTATACTACATATTAGCAAACTGGTGCGTTCTTATGTGAGGAAAACATATGAAGGAACAAATTATTTCTTTCTGTCTGATCACTCAGAAAATTTGGAAAGAGATTCGAAAAGCACACATCTTATCACATTAAACTTATTTTATACTATTGTACAACAGATAATCTCTCGTAGAGCATTTTCTTTCATCCTGTTTATTCCTCTGTCTTTTTCTCAGTCTTTCTTACTGATCCTTCAGCGGGTATCCCCTGGCACTGCCACTGAGCGCCTGGCCTTTCTTACATAGAGAGCCAAGGACTGTGGGCAGACTTCCATGGTGAAACCAGTAAAGAGGATTTGACCAGTGGGTGGTGGCAGCTATGCTTCCTTTTACTCCCAGTCAGTCTGTGCCAGTGTTCTGCCATGGCTACAAGGATTGAAATTAAAAGATGATAATGAGGATGAGGAATATAATTAAAAATTGAAGTGAAAGTGTAATGGCTTTCCATTAGTGAGCACTACATTGTGCGCAGGTTTCGTGTGAGTATATGTGCATGTTTCCACTTTTCCTCTGTAATGCTGCTGATTTAAAAAAAAATCCCATTAGTGAATGCAGACTCATGGAACTCTTCTCAACTTTCAGATAAAAATGTGTTATTTCAGTATCTTTTTATTCCTTGAATGGATAATACTGAAAACATTCAGTGTACCTTGGTTGGTAATAAATATATTTCAGCACCATTTTTCCGTTGGAGACAATTGTCATAATGTATAAAAGCATGATGGAGAAAGACATCCTGTCTTCAACCTGTTATGCTGACTTATAAGTTATTCAAAGTACATATTGCTGCGAAGCCTTATACTTATGGTTACACCACACTTATGTGAGCAGTTTGGTACCAAGAAACTGCACTGGCTGGAGATGCAACGGATGCTCAGGAGTGATCTTTGAGTCTAACCATGATGCAACAGTCAACAGAGGGACTTCTGCTGTACTTTTCATGATAGGACAAATTATTTGTAAGCAGAGGACTATACAACTAAAAAAACAAAACAACTCAAAACAAATCAACAAAATAGGCATACAGTATGTCAGATTTCTCTGTATCTCCAAGAAACAGCCGACAGGAGCAGAGGCAGAGAGGAAACAATATTTTTACTCATTTCAATATGATTTATTGCACATCTCTGCTCACTTTTAGAGAGAAATGTAAAAAAAGAGAGATAACTGGAAGAGTCATTGGACTGTGAGACGGGTGCTACATGATGAAATATGAGAAAATACTCATAAGATTGCATGGTGGAGCTGATTCTAGCTATACTGTTTTATGCGAATGATATCACATATGTCGCATCTGCTCTTAAAGGAAACAAAACACCGGGCTTTCATGACGCCATTATTAGCAAGCTGCAGGCACAGACTCATTGAGCATCATTAACAGAGCCTCTCTGAGTGCCATCTCCACTGATCAAATCCTCCAAATCCTTTTACGCCACATTAGCTAACTGCCTCATATCCCGTTGTGACACGCCACTCAGCTGAGCTTATAGCGTACCCTCTTCAGCGTGTCAACCAGCAGGCTTGAAATGACAGCTGCATTATTAATGGAGGCAGGGCTGTGAGCGGCCTGACAAAAGTTTCTGCACATTTAGAGTTATTTGATGAATTTATGTAAACACACATAATAACACCCAGAAATGAGAAAACATGAGGGCAGGTTCCGGACTTCATTAAAATGTTGTAGCTGTAGATACGTCAAGTTCTGCAGGGAAACACACAGGTGTTACACATCTGTGATGTGTAAATGAGAATGAGAGTGAGAATGTCTCACAGAGATCAATAAAGTATCTATCTATCTATCTATCTATCTATCTATCTATCTATCTATCTATCTATCTATCTATCTATCTATCTATCTATCTATCTATCTATCTATCTATCTATCTATCTATCTATCTATCTATCTATCTATCTATCTATTATCTAATATATAAAAGCAGATCTGTGTTGGTGTGGAGAACATGGATCTGATATTCTCATCAACATTGCAGAAAGTTTGTGCAGCTTGTTTATACATCAAATGAATATAGGAATATAGCAACCCTGGTTATTTGTAGAGGATGTATGTTTGAAGGGAAATTGCTTACAAAGCTTTTACAAATGAAATTCCAGTGTAATGTACAGAATTTTCAAGTGTTGCAAGTGAAATATATTCATTTATATTTAAATAGAACAATACAAGTAATAGCTGCATATTTAGTTTTGTAATATGCCCTCTCAGTAAAGACACTGAGTACTAAGTGGCCTTGAACTCACCAGGATGAAGTGCCTGGTGGTTGATAGAAATAAACTCAAATGCGGTGGTTTTCAATCCCGTTGGTGGATGTGTGTGTCTGTTCTGTCTCTTACGCACAACACACAACTCTGTAAATGTGTGTGTATTTTTACACCCCGCTTGGAATGTCTGGTGGCAGCATCTCCCTGCCTCGAACACTGGGGAGCTGCAATCTGTTCCTGCAGGCGTCTGACTGTCTGTCAGCCACCATCAGCTTTGGAGTTGCATGCAGTTCTCAGCAGTCACCAGAGGAGGGCGATCCCGCTCAATAGAGCCAAACAGTGTCACCACTTTCTGATGTTTTATTCCAGTTTGTAGTCAAATGCACATGCATACAGACATGCCCATTTGATTATGAAGATTTGCTTGATGACGTCCTAATTCACAGAATTCAGGCGCAGGATGCAACAGATGGCCTTACAGCTGCTTCCATTGGTGAATGTCACTGACGTCAACAGTCATATTATCTCAGAATCAATATATTCTTTGATATTGCTCATAATCCAGGAGGCGACTGTATTCCAGCACTGACACAGGAAGTCACAGATACTGTGCAAAATTTCTGAGTATTTCAAAGATAAAAGATGGTAAAATACTGGAGTTTAAGTTTTAGCATAATGGGGACTTTCATGTCCTTTGCCTCCATATTAAGTGTTAAATGTCCATCTGTAGTCACTGAATTCACATGTGTCTGAATATTTAAACGGGCTTCAGACAAAGTAAGATTTTCCATCAAGGAAATATTGAAACTGATGTTTCTCAATCAGGAAGCCTTAAGTGCGAGCAGCCACATCTGAGAAACGTGTGGCTGAGTCAGATTTAGATCAGCAACTAACTGTGTAAAGTACCGTACATTGTCCTCTCATTCCAGTAACACTGTTCAGGGCAGCAGCTTGTCGGAGCAGAGCTCAGTCAGTCAACCCCCGTGCCCATCTGCTCCGTAAACTGACAGCGCTGCCCTGGAACACAGGGCGGCAGCTCAGTGTGTTTGCAAATGTGTGTGTGTGTGTGTGGACATTATGGACATTGTGACTTACATATAACAAAGAATGGGAATGCTTATGGACGCCTGGTGAGGACGCAGGGACAGACGGGCCTCGAAGGAAATGTTTGACAGCGCCCAGGAATTAGATGGGGCCTAAATACGTAAATAGATGCATGGTTCAATTCGGGCGCTGCGTCCTTTCAATGTTGCATTTGGAGGCAGAACGCTTTGCAGCACTGTGACAAAGACCGTCCCAATTTACAGCTCCTTCGAATATATCCCAAGATTCTTTGCAGCAGTGGTACAATCTCTTAAGAAGAAGAGGCGGTTGTTGATAGGAGAGGCTCTTGAAAACCTACCAAACCATAAAATAGTAAATGAACGATAAAATTGAGTAATTCTCACTTGACCTTTAATGTTTCTAGGCAACTGGAACAGGTCTTCCTCATGTGACAATAAGGAGGGAACATCTCAACAACCTTGAAGTGTTCAGTAGGTTCAATTGTACCGCGTGTCACTTTGGGCTATGAAGGATGCGCGACTCTCCCTCGAGGCCTCACTTGTTCATGTATGGAGCAATCGTTTATCGGTCACCAATTGCATCGGAGTATTCCTGAGCGAAGACACAAACACATATATCACATTTAAAAAACAGCGTGTGTGTGTGTGTGTGTGTGAGTAGCCGTCTAACCTTGTCCTAATTACAGTCTATCTGTTCCATCAGTGCCGTGCTCTGGCCTATTTTCACAGCTTTAAATTTATCACTCTCCCCTCTGTTGTGATAGATGACCCACTCCTTTTAGCCCATCTCTGAAGACGGGGGCACCATGTCAGTGCTTATGCAGGCAGTTAGACTTTCCATGTCCTCAGAACTATTTCCGATTTTTAAAAGTCATGTGATTGTCCCAAAATGCTTGGGGGGAAAAATACAACAAATCATTGCAGACTGGCTGTTATGAGGGCTCACAGTTCTTTCTAATTGTTACAGGACTGGTTTCACTTCTATAATATAAAGCAGCTTGTGAGAGAATTATTCACAAAAAATAACCAGGACACTGAATGAAAGCTCTCTCACACAAATGGAAATGTGTAAAAACAGTAGATTCTTATGAATGGATACTGCTGTGTGACATGCATTCTGTTTTTTTGTACTGTGGACATAACCTCACACATTCTCTGTCTGAATGTCTGGACAAAGAAGGTAATTCATAGAACACCTGGCGTGTGTTCACATTCTCTGACTTTCCCGCACATATGAGCACACGTATGAGAGCTCCTGAGAGACTGTTACGTGAAACATATCAGCTGTACATTCATATCTTTTCATTCCATTGAAACATAAACTGAAAGCCTTTTTTGTTCTAATTTTGATAAACATGGCATACAGTTCATTGACAGATTCTGAGATATGAGATGTATGGTATTCAAATGGCAGTAAAAAGTGGTTTCCTCAAACCTGACTCAAAATATTGTAATAGTTTGAAATACAGAGCTGTGGACTTCAATTTTCCTGTTTTCAATTCAAATTTAAAATGGCAAAAACATTTTCCATGATATTCAAAAGATAGGCACCTGTATATCTTGGAATACTTTTTAGGGGGTTTTACAGATTTTCTAGTAGGATGAACCTGGTAAGGGAGACAGAAAAACCAGGTCATCATAAAGAAGAAAAAAACATTATACTGTATGTTATAAAGTTTAAGTGTAAAGTCAAGTGTCTTTATTGCATAGTTTTATTTATTTTGTACCAGGGCAGTGTGAGGCCTGGGGAAAAGGTTTGTGGGCTACAGCTGTGGCCTCTATCTCTAGCTCGAGGGCAGCTGAGATGGATTAATGCAAGTGGACGTATGCATGCATGCACAGCCACAAGCAGATTTTTATGAATGCACATAAATTACAATGCTTGACTGCTAAGACACTATCCAAACGCACACTTACACACACACACACACACACACATCTCTCTTTCTCTCTCTCTCTGTCCCTCTATCTCTCACACACCCACAAACACACACAGAAAGTGAGAATCCACATTCAAGGCTAAAAGAGCCATGACGCAGCGAGCACTGTATGCTAAACAACAAACCAGACCAACAAATCATTCAAGTCCATAACACCTGAAATTTGAATGTTGTAAATTTCAAAGGTGATAGACTTCTTCAGCACTAAACATAGTTGAAGGGCATATTCATGTTATTTTTGATATATCATAGGTAAATCTATTCCAAATTCATATTCCACCATATCATACATTTCCAAAGGAGCCATATATGTGGATGAGAAGCGAGCAGTCATCCACAGCCTGTTATAAACATCCAGGTTTAATGCTCATCCCACCAGGATAAGCATTAATCCATTTCAAAATGCCCTTGGCCTGTCACACAAAAGCCGTAGGTCAGTCTGAAATATCATACCTGCTTGCTTGACCCCCACAGAGGAAGCAGCAGCAACAATGAGATTTCCTGCTGCGGAAAGTAAAAGTCACTTCCTGTCTGTTTGTGTGGAGGGATGATATGACAGAGGATGCTCTGGACACCAAGTGGGTCAAAACCACATTCATTCCTCACAATCCCCCTGTGACGTCACAATAATACCCTAATGGCTGTCTGTCAAGCCGTCAACTGCACATCGTTGCCATGACAACAGCAAAGCCAGAAGGACAGACAGAAATGGTATTATGGTGTGTTTTGTTTTTGTTTTTGTTTTTTTCATGACGCCGAGCTCTGACATTTAAGAAACACAATTATAGGTCACAAGGAGGCATGTGTTTCATGTGGTGTATACATATACATACACATGCACACATACACATTAAATTCCTGCAGTAGGGATAAAATGGCTAAGCACACATCTTCTGAGCTGCATTAAAGGCTAATGTTGATTAAAAAAATGTATTTAATTTCCTGTATGAGTCTAGAAAATGAGCTTAAGCAAGTGGAATGTTTCCTGCTTGTTGAAAAAGATTAATCTCAGGGCTGGTGAAAAGCTAAAATAATCCCACCTAAGAATAAAAGTTGACATTAATTTATAAAGTGTCCAACACGTTCCCTCCCTCAAGAGAAGTGATAGTTCTCTGATGTTTGGCTTCAGCTATGCAGACAAGAGCTGTTTGGAAAGCGTGCATGCCAACACTTAAAAGTTGTGGTGTTATTGGGTGGTTGGATTTTTTTTTTAATTTAATTGAACAATATTATATAATAACATAAAGCCTTTATTCAAGTACTCTAGAATTCAAATTCAAAAGTGCATGGCGATGTTTGGCTGGTTCGTAATAATTTCATCTTGTCAGATATATGACAAACATGATTGATGCCTGTTTGTTCAAGAGCTGGGAGAACAGAAAAACACCTCTGTGAGGCTTGTTTTATTTATTTATGTGCTCATTTGAAAACCTGAAGTTGCCGGTGCTTTAACAAACAACAATTTAGTAGTAAGTAATAAAGATGGAGATATTTTGTGTCGAGTAGCTGAACTTTTCAACGAAAAAGATGATTTTGCAAAGATTTTGGAAAACTTGAAGTCAATCTTTCTTATATCATCCACGTAATGACACAGAGGAGAACACTGAACTGTACTGAAGAACTGAAAAGAACCTTTGTTTAACAAGAAGTGCTGAGATTGAACCTTTTTAATCAATGCTGATATCAATCCACTAAAATCCTAAAACAGGGGGTTGTGTCTACAATTTCCCATGTGTTTGAAAGATAATATTTGGTTCATTACGTATATTCTCATGAGCTTTCTTTCCCACTGCGGAGTCAGTATCACCTCTGGGACTTATTTCCTTCTTCATGTAAAATCAAGACGCTAATGGATATTTGCTGGTACAAAACTCGAGCCAGGGGAGGATGAGCATCTTGGCGTACTGACACGGAGTTAATATGTTCTCTCAAATTCATTCATCATATTTATCACGACTCATCTAAAGACATAGGTCACACCACGATGGCAATGTGTTCAGTCTCTGGGCTCCTAACGTCTTTTACAACACTGTTCTTGAATTGTCACTATATATACAATATTAAAATGGACCTTAGAATGAATGAAATATGGACGTATTGTTCTACGTCCTCACTTACAACTTCAGTACGAGAACTGTAAATGTGTTGAGAGACAGAAGAAGAGGTTCGTGACATGATTAAGGGAGAACGCTCCTCTTTGAGGACAGACAGGCCGTAAAGGACTGAAGCATCAGTCACGTTGGTACTTCACATCCCTGCTCTCCTCTGCGCACTCTCATCCACTTTGATCATCGTCTTTCAATATTGTAGTAACCTTTCTGCCGTTCCTTTGTGGATCTACCATTGATCTAATTATCCCTGACAAATGCTACTTGTCTCACATTGACCCTGAAAAAGGCGCACATTAATTAATGCATGCGAGTCATCGCATAGCACCTTTATTTGTGTTGAACGTAACCTCCTGATGCAGTTCTGTCACCTCTGCCAAGCAGAGACTGTAAACACACTGAATACGCCGCCCTCAGCTTTGCATCTGGACTGCAAATCTGCACACTTCTCAGATCAAGATGTCATCACCTCACCTCCGACCTCCAGCCTTCGACCTCTTCCCCCCTGATGTCTCAACAACAACAATGTACATGCTATGTTTGTGCTGCAGAAGACAGTGAGCCTATTCCCCTATTAAAACTGGGAGTGTTTACACTTTGTGGATTTTGTTATACTCTTGTGCATCTGTATATACTGTTATACAGATGCACAAGATGGATGTTCACCCATTTGAATCGAGACCATTGAAGTCCTTCTTCTGCACAGAGACAGCAAACCTACCCTCTCCTACATCTCTGGTCTTGATGTGATCCTCAGGCCAAACTCAACCTTGAAACCCTTGTGTCTTTACTAAACAAATAATAGGCAGAAAGAAGCTTCAGGCAAACTGTAAATATACGAGGAATGAATTTCTCCATGCATCACGATTCATCATTTATAACTTCCCTACACACATGTTCTGTACTGTGATTTGATGTATGTATGAGGCCGGTTTTTGACCATCTTGGATTGATGAATAAATATACAATATAACATAATATATAATCATGATCAGAATACATATACTGTATAAATGTTTTGAGAGTTGCTTCTTTATATGAACATATTGTCCCAACCCTGTGTTCCCATCTGCAGTAAAGTGTTCTTCTAAAAGGGACAACTTATTTTCACTGTAGCCTCAAAGATCCCTTCCACACCGCACAGACCAGCTTCAAGGTCCGCACACACAACCAATGACGATTCCAGAGAGGGACGACTGAAGCTTCTAGAAAACTTGCTGGAAAGTCTCACATGCATTATTGATTTTGCCTCCAGCCTTCCTCATGCTTAAGATGAGCGAAACGCAGAAGTGGCAATTCTGTTCTACTTCACCGGCTTGTCCCGCAGCGAACCCCGCTTTGAAGTCGTCCATGTTTTTTGGAGCGAACAGAAATTAGCTAATGAAATATTACATCAGTGTGGAGTTAGTGGCCTTTTAGTCATCTAATACTGCTGGGTGAATGCTGAGCTCAGGCAGGATGACTTACATCGGCAGCTCATTCCGCTGGGGCCTGGATGTGAGCAGGAGGAGGATTCCTGAAAGAGAAAGGTGGGGAAACTGTCAACCGTGAACCACACAGAGTACAACTATGTCATGCTTTACTCGTTCACGAGCAAGACAACAAAAACCTGAGCATGTTTCGTTCCAGACACACACATGGACAAACGTGAACACACACAGAGCTACAGATAAAGCTTTGCCATGCAGCATTGCGAATCGGGTTAAAATAATCTGATTGCGCGCCAGTGCTTCCGGGGGAACTTGTATGCGGGCTCATGCTTGCAAAGTATCAGAAGCTCCACCTTGCTGTTGACTTTCTTCCTCTCTGCCCTACTTTCGCCCGCTCCTCTTCTCTCCCACACCTTCCAGGGTCGTACAAAAGCATGACTCGCTTAAGCACATTTCCATCACAGCGGTCTCCCACTCATCCACATTCCAGTCGCTTTTATAACTCCTGCGGTGTTTCAGAAGCTACAACAATGTTGGATCAGGGCTTCGGCATACAGTGTGCTGCATAATAACACAGGGGAGTCCGATCTGATCAGTGTGTGTGTGTGTGTGTGTTTGTGTGTGTGTTGGTGACTGTGTGTCACTCACATGTATCTGTTGTTTCCATGTTAAAAAAAAAGTGACACTCATAATAATGACGTTTACCTGCTGAGGTTCATCTGGTGTGACATTTGCCATTTTCACCAATTGTTTGTCATCAATTGTTAAGGAAGATTTGTATGTGAAGAGTTTAAAAGTCTAAATTCATTGATCAATGAGCTTGATTGAAGAGGTGTATGAGCGACATTTTAAGGATGGTAACGTGATGATCATAATTTTAATAGATGTATTTGTCATATTTAAGTATTTAACAGTTTGCTCGAACACGAATGATTCTCACAAATCCTCAGCACCATCTAGAACACTACTGAGTGATTGTGTGAAACAATGACGGTCACACTTCAAACTGCATACAAGAGCTTTTACTTTAATTATGGATGCGTTTTCTCTTTAATACTTCAGCCACAAGACGCCCTTGTTTAGAATCCCCACCAACCCTTAAATATAAGATACAACCTGCATATTGTTGGTTGTGTTCCTTGCTTTGTGCCACCGTTCTTTCCTCACATAAATCCACCTCACAGCATGAAAACTGTTGGATTCTCTCTGATGTTTTGGTAATTTGTCTGCATAAATTCATGAAAGGTGGTAGGTCTGCAGTTTGTGGCATGTAAACATCTTAGGCATTTGATGCAAATGCCAGTATCCAGATAGTCTGCATACACATACAAAATATTCAAACAAGACAACAGAGCTGGTCATTGGTGTGTTTTTCATTCTGCAGCTCATCAGGATCAAACCATAATCCATGTTTTCCTCCCATAAGCACTTCTCACCCACTGACAGTGAAGATGCAGTGAATATAGGCATTGCTACCCCGTGTTGTTTAAAGGATGAAGATCATTTCAAAGACATTTTTGTTTGACATATCCTTTTGGCAAGATGAATGTCACATTTGAGCAGTTTTTTAAGAAAGCATGGCATTGAAAAACAAAGGGAGATTACTTTGCCTTAAAATCTATCTAGTATTTTCAGTCTCATGCTGCTTTCCTGTCCTAAGGTCCTCATGATAGTTAAGGTTACGCTAAGGATTCAGATCTACTGAATATGTACTTTAGAATAAAATCCATGCAGTCTAAAATATTTAATATCAAGTCCGGAGGAGCAATCAAACCTTCATATACCTGAGAAATTACCGGACATAACTTTTTCATAAGATTCTGACCTGATCTAAAACCATCTAGAAGGAATGTTTGGAGGAGAGGAGTATCTCTTTTCCACAAGCTTTTACCCCTCAGATCAACACCCGTTCAAATACATGTCACCCCAACGACCCCCAGCAGGTGGATCACAGACTCATGTCACCCTGAGAACACTCAGGTTAACAACCCAGTTACTAAAGAAGACTGGATGAGAGGTCTTCAAGCAAGTAACTGCTCACGCAGAGGTTCCCAGATCTGGTCCTTGGGGAACAGCTGCCATGGCTGTTTTAGATACTGTATCACCCTGCTCCTACACATCTAATTCAAATCACAGCTTGTTGTCAGGCCTCTGCAGAGCTTCACAAAGATTGCTCATTTCCATCAGGTGTGTAGGAACAGGTCTCCAATCTAAAAGGTGCAGGGCAAGCATTCTGCAATGACTGAGTTCTACGGTAAACCTCAGCAAGGTCTCATATATAGTCGAAAGTTATTCAGAAGAATGTAAATGAAAAAGACAACATCACTGGCAGCCATGATCAGATTGCACACTTTTGGACAAAGACAGCAAAGGACCAACTGGAAATCGAAATAGATGGAGCTGAGTCTCCGACGCCGTCACATTATGAACGATTCCTCTCCGAGTGGACAAAAACTCTTTCTCATCGCATTCTGAAACCGCAGATAAGATGGAACTTTGATGTCAAACCGCTTTTTCTTCACTTCAGAGCTCCCTGACGATTCCATGTGCTGATGTCAAACTGCACTTCACAGCGACGGGTTTGTTGGCGCAGAATGGCATAAATTAAAAATGAGATTGACGCATCAGTCTGGAGGGATCTGCTGATTGGGCTCTACCTTTTGGGGATGTTGAAATCTCTGGGGAAAACTTCTCACAGTGATAAGTGAAAGAATATTAATTATTAGAGAGCCTTGAACAGACTTGCAACTTGCAACATGACATTAAATGTTTTTGCAGAGGAGGTTACGTTACTACCATTAACATTTGGGGTATGGTGGATGATCAGGTGTATTTCAAACCCAGCAAGTAACATTTCTACTCATAGTCAAGTAAGAAATGCCAATATTGTCATAAGAATAAATCAGATACCAATGAAAGTTTTGAGCCATTTCAATACATTGGTTACTATTGCTGTGACATACAAAAGCACTTTGCAAGTATTTGACACGCTTCCCGTTTTCACAGTTATATGAAAAGTGTAAGACTTTTCTGTCCATCTGAGAAGAATGTTGGTCCGTGTCCACACAGAGACAAGTTTGGGTTTATCCACAAATGTTTTTATACTGTTGGATGAAATGTCCAAAACCAGCGTTTTGGGTTGCAATTTTTTGATGACAAAAAACATTGTAAAAACGTTTCAGGTTCAGTCTCCATGTGCACAGGGTCTTAAAAAATGTCACCGGTGAGGATGAATCAGGATTATGTGATTTAACCCAGAGCTACAGTGCCTTGAAGAGAGGATTTGGTTTTGACACCTGTTTCACAGTCGACAGATAAAAAGATGCCATATGTGAGCAACACGCCTCCTTTTCACAACCCACAGCCAGAGCTCCTGCTGGATGAGTGCAGATCAGTCCTCGAGCTCATTGGAATGATTCAGGACCATCCATTTGATCCCTCTGCTACTCTGCTTGGTACAAGTACAGGTTTCAAAGCAACACATCAACATCATCATCAACCTTTTCACATTTAACGGTCAGTAAAGCCTCAAATATTTAACTCCTCCTCACATAAATAAAGCCTGCCTTGCCTTAACCTTCAATTAATTGTATAAAAGTAAAGCTTTTCCTTCCACTTCAACACACAGTTTGCTTTTCTTCCCACACACACTCACAAAATAAACAATTTACTCCTGTAAAATGCAGATAATCACCAGTCTCGTCTGGCCTATTTTAGAAACACAGGGCTGAGAGCCAAAGTTGAGGAAGTAATCATCTCTAAATCTAACTCCTGTCCCTTCAGGTCAGCATGTTCGTGTGTGCCCAGATGCATTTGGAAGTATAAAGTCTGTGACCCACGTCGATGAAACAGTACACAGTCGTCCAAGGATGCTATGGAGACTATATGTCAAAGTTAAGTGGAAAAAGCATTTTTTGTTTTACAGTTCGTCAGGCCAGTTCATCATGAGTACGAGACCTATTTATGGAATTGGTAGCATTCAGCGAGCAGATGGGAACCAACTTGAGTGCAACTGGAGACAAATCTCATAAGTGCAGCTTGACAATGCTTTTGGAAGGAATCCCACAGTCAGTCTAAATATCCTGGCATGGTATAACTATGCTAATGGCCCAGTGTACAGTCACTTGCTGTAGATGCAGCGGCTGGAAGGGGCAAATGATGAAAAAAAAAACACTTGGTGCTTCTATTAATGTAAGTTGATGATAACCTTTTAAGGAAAGCGTCACATAATCAATGTCTAATTTCAGATTACTTACTTCCTGTTCTGAGCCAGAGAGAGATTGGCAGAAAGGTCACACCAATCGCTCATATAAGCACATGTTGAAAATCAAGTTGAAGATCACCTGCCACTTTACAGCTTTGAAAACACGAATGCAGCTTTATAAATAGAAATATCTTTCAGAAAAAAAGGTCAGATACAAAGAAATTCATTTTGGGTGAGTCAGTGTTGCTCTCTTTTATTTCCCTCCAGTGTTTCAACAGCAGTTTTTGGAGTGTCATAACATCAAGTTTGCCTTTAATATCGTCTCTCTCAGTAACACAGTTCTTAGTCATCAGGGCTACTGTAAAACAGGTAGAACCGGACCAAACAAAGGCCACATCATAATGTTATAGCAGAAAATTAGTTTTTTTTTGTCTGTAAAATGTCTGCTCTCACTCCTAAATGTTCACATATAGTAAGGTTTATACCATGGTCATTCTGAACACTCTTTTCCACGTAGTCCAGCTCATGTTTAACATTTCTAATGTCCATCCGTGGCACAAATGGTTGCATTATCAACATTAAACAGCGAATGAGCAGCGCAACTGTCAGCAGTAACAACAACCGTAGGTTTCAGCGACAGTGTTAAAAACGACTGGACATGTGGACACGCAAAACAAGCAAAATGGATGATTTTAACATTTCTTTCGACTTGTTTGGAGAGAACAAGTATTTTGATGAGTGGGATACTGCGCGTAGGTGTGCGTTAAATGGTTGGGTGAAGGGCTTGTATAACACATAACAACAAATTATTGATTGTTTCCTTGGCAAATGACCATGGTATAAGCGGATTTTTTTGGAACCACTTGCCTCCACACTGGTTCTTCGCCCCCGTGTCGTGCCTTAAAACCGTTTAACGCATTTCACTGCTTTTACAGACATTTATTGGATTGTTAAGATGAGATTTTTTAATAGAAGAGTTTTTGCTGGTATCTTATCTGTGTGTGTGTATTTTTCTGCTTGAGATGTTTGTTCCACATTTCTTGCAAAATAAAAGCCCAGTGAATTTTTAGCTGTTAAAATTAATTATGCAATGAATTTTTCTTGAAACACAAAACTGTCTGTCCTGATGTATCAGTCTGATTTACGGTACCCTCTTTCACTGGATGAGCCACGGGAATATAATAAGAAAAGGAAAAAAAAAAATACAGCATTAGGCTGTTGGACTGAACATTGACCGAATAGTCTTATATCTTATTTTACTGAAGACAAGACTCAGTCTTTACCTGTCATAAGACAAACATGTTTCAGGCGCCGACAGTCAAGTGGCAGACGGTATAAATAGAGACTGCTGGTAAAATGCTAGCTGACTGTGAACACAGCATGCTACGGCCATAAGACCTGGCTCAGGAGATAGCAAGAACACACACATCCTTGTTTTACTGCATTTGTGGGGACTCATCATTGGCATGAAGCATTCCCTGGTCCTTTGTTCCAGTTCAGTAACTAACCCTGACCCTAAAAGAGAAATCAATTTGAAACCTTAACAGCAACAACATCTTTACCCTTTCACCGCTATTCAGACCAGTAAAATTCAGCAGTTTGGCCCCCCTCATAAAATCTGTCGTACTTCACAAGTATGGTAAAACACACACAGTCACACAGGCGAGGCAGGAGCAGTTTGGTCCACACCTGTCTCTCGCTGGCTGTCTGGTTCTCCCTCTGGGGCTAGTGGCAGTAAAGCACAAGGTTATAAGGTTGAGGACAAGAAGAGTGCAATAAAGGTTTATTTTGCTGCACGAGCTGCAGCCACACATGAAAACACACACACACACACGGGTTTATAGGTCTATAAACAGATGGATAGAGCGAGGAGTCAGTGACAGTGGGGAGGAGTGACTTAGACCAGATTACTGGTGTACATGACATTTCTTGCACCTGCTTTTCAGTGTCATCTCCTCTTCCTCTGTGCATGAATATGGAAAGATTACCAGAAATAATGGGACTGATGGTGTTGAGATGAAACTGGGGGAAATGTAAGCTATTATGTTTCTATATTTTTCACTGTGTCTGTCTCTCTTTGTGTGTGTGTGTGTGTACTGAGTGTATTATCTTGGCCTCTGAAGCTTGTCTGTGCTTTGCTGTTGATCATCCAGTGCGTCACTGCTTTATTAAATTAGCCGGTGAATGACTTCCAGGACCACTGACGTGCAAGGAATCTAAACCTGCTCCGTGTTTTCTTCTGAGAGAGGATGGCAGCGTCCATACACTAATTCACAAACAGAAACTATTGAACCACATCTCGGTCTTCTTTTAAGCTTCTAAATAACTAAATTAGCAGGCAGAGCTTGATGCGGATTGGTCCAGTTCGGTGATACTGAACACTTCAAGGACTGTTTTCTCAATATGCTGTATTTAATCATTTATTGTGCAAAAAAGAAATAAATTTGTACTCTGTCACCTCACCTCAGTTTTTTCCACTTCACTTGTGTATGGTGTGAGCTTTCTTTCTTTCTTTGTTGCATGTGTGTGTGTGTGTGTGTGTGTGAGGAGGGAATCAAAAGCGACACACTACCTCACTCTGGATGAAGAAGGAAATGAGGATTTGAAGAATTGTAGCAT
>CAAKHB010003034.1:18327-57699 GCA_901007665.1 Aeoliscus strigatus | reverse complement strand
TGTATTTAATCATTTATTGTGCAAAAAAGAAATAAATTTGTACTCTGTCACCTCACCTCAGTTTTTTCCACTTCACTTGTGTATGGTGTGAGCTTTCTTTCTTTCTTTGTTGCATGTGTGTGTGTGTGTGTGTGGGGGGGGGGGGGGGGGGCGGTAAATGGTCCATTGATGGGCTGCAAAGTCAATGACTAATATGTCTGCGCACACACG
This sequence comes from Aeoliscus strigatus, assembly GCA_901007665.1. Lineage (NCBI taxonomy): Eukaryota > Metazoa > Chordata > Actinopteri > Syngnathiformes > Centriscidae > Aeoliscus > Aeoliscus strigatus. The sequence goes on along the minus strand of CAAKHB010003034.1, from coordinate 57,489 downwards.
GACTGCAAATCAATGTATTACCACACACATTCACTCTGGCAGCTACTATAGCCAACTCGCCTGTTGTCGCTGTGGCTGTGGGAAGGCGTTGTCATGTTACGTAACGCCGCCTGTGACACGCAGCATAACAACAGGTTACAGCGGCCGTCTGAGCTCTGAAACCAAACAAGATGAATTCATGTGTGAGTGACGCCGCAGGCAACACTGTGGCAATTATGCCTCTTAGCAAGGTTGCTGGATGATAATGTGGGTAGTTGGACACGAGCCTGAGGTCAGCAAGTGTCCACATCAAGATCGTGCTTCCAGTGTGTGTTGGTGATAACAGAGTCAGAATCAGAAGTACTTCCCAGAGAACAATTCCTTTGTCCCAACAGCTCCAGTCAAGAAAGAATAAGACTAAAAAGTGAATAAAATATGTAATATGTAATATTTAATTACATCAGCAGGAAGCAGCCAATGAAATATTGTTATTATAATATGGTTGTTATTAAACTGCTGCACTTATTGAAGAGAGAAGCTCAGGAGACACTTTCTAAACCACCGTGGGACACATAGATTATGAACATGTAACTGAAGAAGCCTCATTCAATTACCAGCCGCTGAGAGCCATAACATGACCGATGATACTGTTACTGCTGTCAGGAATACAGACAGTGGTTCTGTATACAACCCAGTTACAGCAGTAATTCTTGATTAAACGTCCTATTTATTGGTTTAGCACCTTTTAGGCAAAATGTCATTCCTTCACTGAGTGTTTCTTTGAAAAGAGAATCCAGGAGAAGGTGGACTTCTGTTGCATTGATTGGAATGAATACTTGCAGCTCCTGACCAGACAGCCCAGATTCATAAGAAGTGAAAGATTCTCACCTGTGACAGGAGAAAATTGGAATTTTACAGAGGCAAACGAGATGGATAGATGCAGACCGACGGATCGTGTCTCCACAATTCGTGGCTCTGCTTTCTGAAAGGCCCGTGAAAAGAAGACCAGCATGTCGCATTCAACAGACAACACAGAGGGAGGAAAGGCGTGTTGGAAAGTAGGACAAGAGCAGGCTGACCTACTGTAACAGCCCATGGGATGCTCATGGATAACGAAAGACCACTCACAGTAACAGCAGATTGTTCTATTCAATGAGCAATAGTTTAGACAGACAGATAACAAGAAAACAAGCTGTGTGATTTTTCAAAAAAATCATTTGCTTAAGTGCTTTTTAATTCCACCTGCAGCAACAGGCCTTTGAGACCTGCATCTTAAGTTTATAAGTAAGTATTCGTCACCATTTTTCTTGTAAATAAATGTGTGAAAATGCCGTGCCGAGAGACGCTGAGCCACGGGTGAGCAGGTTGTCTTGAAATCAGCACACTGTATATTCATGGTCATTCACTGAAACTGACGTGTAATCCAGTGACGTGCCATTAGCATAACAGCTGCAAGGTTATCACAACTCAAAGTCCACGGAGAAAGTGCCATCAGAAGCGGATTTCGCGCTCATTTGACTTGGAAAGAACCACATATTCTTATTTCACAGTGTCAGAGGTCACTTCCACCCGCTATGATTAAATAAACATAGACCTGCAGTTATATTTATCTTCCCATTTCCACAGAGATAACAGTGAGAGAATAAGCAGCTTCAGTAAAACACTCCAGTCTTAGAAATGGGGATAAGAAGGGTACGGAGTGGTAACTAGACTAAGTAAAGAATGGTCTAAATATGATTTTCCTTCACTCTCTGTGAATGCTCCATGCATGCTCTCTCTCCTGCATGAAACAGACATCTGGACCGTCACCATGTTACCACACAAACATCTGCTGCAGCAAAGAAGCAACATGATTGTGTAAAGGTGTTCATCTGGGAATACACGTGGATCCCGTCATGCTGCAAATGGATGAAAATTCTCTTTCTGTGTTTCACTGAACACGACAAGAAAACAATCCAGGAAAACTAAAATGCAGCACAATCACAGGCTATAGGGAACAAGTCCTAGTGAATGATGACAAATAGAATATAGTATTAAGTATTGGCAATTGAACTTGACAATTTGTTTTCCGCGCACACGTCAATAGACTTGCGCACAGGTTGTGCACAAGTCAATAGGAACAATGATATGTAGCAGCCAGAAATATTAACTACTTTCATCACTGTTTACTAGTGATTTAGTCCATTTCGATTTGTAAATAAATACACAATTGCAGCATGAACTGCTGGCGCCAGTTAAAATCTTGTCTAGGGCACCAAATTGGTCAGGGCCGGCCCTGTCTGTGTTTCTACTTAATGTGTAAAGGCTTGTGCAAAACATGCTCTCACCATGAACACACTCTGACACTTAATTGGTGGCAATCACGTCAACATCAGACATCTGCTGAGCCATGAGTGTGTGTGTGTGTGTGTGTGTGTGCATACTGTATGTATGGTGGCCCTAAGGTGCAAATCACCACAACAAAACAAAGTGCAAACAAGAAAAACGAGAGCAAACAATAATAGCAATTAAACACGGACGTCCTCAGTTAAACCGGAAAGGGATTGTCCAAGGCTCATCGCTGACTGGACAAACTCGATATGCGTAGTTCAACAGGAAGTAAATTGCCCTTAACATGGCGACCACAGACGATGGAGTTCTTGTGATAATTAAGCAGTATTAAGCAGTAAGATTGCATTGAAATCGCAATTACTTTAGAGCAATCAACCGATCAGATCAAGCTACATCCAATTATATCATTCAGGACCTGTTTCAAGTTTCTGTCCTCCAAAACATCCTTCAGCAATCAAGCTGCAATTCAATGAGAAAGTGCTGCTGCTTTCAATAGAGAGAAAGAGCTGATTCAGATTCTTCAGATCCATCATGTACACAGGAAGTTCTTCAGTTTCTATTGCAGTTCAGGCTTGACGTTGACTTACACATTTAAATCTTGTCGGTCTAAAATGATCAGATTAATTACAACCAGATTTATCATGCATTGTTATACATACATATTCATATTAATGGATAATGTGTGTTTGTTTTTCTCAGAGCAGAGATCCATAGGATAAAGAATTAAGTTTGAGAACGATTCATCTGATTTATTCATAAACATGTATCTATAAACAAGGGAGCCATAGTCATAGTCAGCTATTCCAGCACACGTTCCCCTGCTCCACTGTCAGATGGGAGGTTTGTATACGGCTCTATTATGTTTGCTCCAAAACCATTGAGACACTGTCTCTTTCGCTTGCACTTCAAAGAAAGCTGCTTTTGTGCAGCACTCATGTAACATGTGGCCAGTTGCTGCTTCTCAAGACACAAGTGTGAGGTAGAGGACAAAGCACAAGCCAGACTTTTGAGTTCTGAAGTTAAATCTTAGAAAGAGAAGGTCTGTTTTGTAGCATGGCTTCTCAATGGATCTTGCACAACATATGTCTCTGAAATGAGAACCACAGCTCGTTTTTTTTTTTTTTTTTCGAGTCGAGTTTAGACAGTCACAGCAACAAACTGACAGAATATAATTTAAATTGAAAACATTTAAATTGAAAGAATCTATTCAGGTTGATAATCCACTGGTTTGATTTTTCCCATTATGAAACGCAACAGGGAACAGTTCAGACACAACAAAGAATGAGAGACACAGACACAAGACAATACTGACCATTTTGAACTAAATTGTTAATGAGGAGAAAACGGAGAATTTGAGCCAAACATTGACATTCAGAGATACACTGACAAGTTTCATGACACCAAAGTGGCTGTTTATTTCTTTATAGCGATGACACAGTGAGACAGCATTGGCAGCGTTTCCGCCTGTGGTCCGCCTGGTTTCCAAAGTAGGTGAACGCTGTGTGAAAATATGATAACTGTGCAACACAATTTAGGTCTGCAGTCTCAAGCGAACCCTGGACTTGACATGATTTTCTCAGTCTATGGTCTACATTCTATCATTGAGCCATAACTCAGATTAGTAGAACTGAATCAAACCACAAGCCCTAAACACTTAAAAGAAACCTCTTCACATCTGTGAACACTTTTCTTATTCACACATTATTTCTTCAGGCAACAATGTGGATTTCTGCTTGTGTGATTTAAATAGATATGACTCCTCCTGCTTTCGGTTTTCATTTATTTTTCCACTTCAAAGCCTGAGTCAGCCCAAGTAAAAAGAACTATTCTGCCCTGTCATAGAAACAGATCGTCACCTGCGGAGAGGAAGGGTCAGGAGGACGACTGGAGAGTTCCCCTGCCTGCAGTCGTTGGATGTTTCAGCCCACACTGATAGTCCCAGGTGTCACCAGGTGCAACTGAAGTTCTGGATGATCTAACTGATTGAAGATGGCAAACAAGCTGACACGTCTTCGACCTTGGTGGCTGATTGATGACCAACTACAAGTACCACCTGGGAGTTTGGCCGAGCCAAGTATGGATGCAGGCGTCGATAGCGCATGAACATTGGGCTGCTTTTATGTGCATGACTATTGGAGAACAAAAAAAACTTGGATACAAGCCATTTTCAGCTGAGCCATTGTAAAGAGAGCACTGCAGCAGCCTGCTGTAGCCTGTTGTGGCTTTGTGTCAGGATGAAGCATCTAGAAGTATACTCCTCCACCGAACAGGCAGCACTTCAGACTTTAACAGGATTGCTTTCTTTCAACACCCACCGAGACTTAACGCATCACATTTAAATTGCTAAGTAGAACTAAATATGTCAAGCATATAGCTACAGAGACTCTATTAGTCGTGTGTAATGTAAATCACAGAGGCATTGGGTGATTCCTTTGAAGAACGGGAACATGGCTGTGCTGGAGGCTTTAGAGGTGCAGAGGCATTGAATCCATGGACAGCTTAGTCATCTCTGACTTGAGATCACCAGCTCTCTCTGCACTCGCTCTCTGCAGCCGTCTATCTCATCAGCACAGTTAGTAACTCCACGCTAATGAGATGTCGCTCCTCGACAGTTTTTCCTCTCATCTCTCGGTTGTGCTGAAGAAGGTCTCCCCGCTCTCCTTGGTTCACGCTATCGTTCCATCCTCCTCCTCTTCCTCCTCCCTCTTCCCTCACGTTCACCCTGTGTGGCTGTTGAAAGCTCTTTAAAGATGCCGAGGGGCTTAACCACTTTAACATTATTACATGAGCCTGTCTCACTCAAACCAAGCCCAAGCCAATTGAGGAGCTTACGTCCTCGCCGCAGCAGCTTTACGAGGGACAGGGAAACTCCTGGTGTACTGACTTACCAAACACTGTGTCAATAGCCCCGAATGCCAGGCAGGTGTGTTGTATTTCCCACTGTTGACTTGAAAGTGAAGAATAAAATTTACATTTGTTGTTTTTGTTTGTTTTGTTTGTTGAATAGCATCTACAGCTGAGGGGAAGTCATAACTCTGCAAATAGTACTTGAGCTGTACATTGTGTGTCTGTGTGTGTGTGTGTGTGTGTGTCGCTTGCATTTGTTTTGAAGCTGAAGGGAATGAATTTGTTCTCTCATTTGAACTGTATGTAAGTCCACTGCTAATTCCACCTGCAATTTCTGAATACATAAATAAATTAGACCGTGATGAAACTATTTAAACCCATTGTTATGTGGATGAATGTGATAAATGTGCACATTAAAAGCAATGTTCAGAATATTTGACACATGTGAGTTTGTTCACAGAGTTCACACCAGTGTTCTACCCTGTCAGACCAAGTCTGAACACAGTCCACTGTTTTTTCTTTTTCTTTTTTTTTTTTTTTTTCATGCCAGTGCGGATTATTAAAAAACTTCTGAAGTTATTTTCACTGAACCGGAGAGGTGTAGGGACAGAGGAAAAACATATTAAATTTGGAGGCAGCTAACACGGCAGCGCTGGCAGGTGGCTGTGCACTCTGAGTGTGTGTATTGGGGGGGTCAACAGGATTACACAGAAATAACTGATTACACTCTTGAATTTAACAGTTTTCTGGACAAACCCAAGCAACATTTTCCGTAGGTGAGATTTACCTGTGGTCCCCTCAGGCAGGAGGCAGCGCAGACATGTCCGTCCACACAGCAACAAAGAGGATACTGGGGTCGCTTCTAAACTTCTCGCTGGTTGACTCACACTTGTATTATGTCAAAAATCAAACCATGGCCATCATGTGGCAATGTTATCAGATGATGCTGAGGTTATAAAAACTGAATTTTTGCATAAGTGTATCACGGGAGTTGCTGCTGCCTAAAGATGTCAAATATGACGTGGACCTTTTGTAAAAAAGGAGCCATTCTTTCATGGCCATGATGCTGTCACTTGTAGAACTGCATATAATAGAAGGGTTCGGCAGAGCTCTTACTTCTCTGAATACGGTTGTATTTTCATTTTTACATAATCATTTTGCAGGAAACTATTATAAGCGACATGTCAACTACCCCAGCAGAGCTGACAGAATTCTGATGACTTTTCATGTCTGTAGGAGGGGGTGACGCACACTGAATACTCCTATAGATTGTTTTTATCACTTGAATATTTCCCCCACCCTTCGGTGATTCAACAGGAGCTGATTTGCATTCGTCAGAACACTCTGTAATAAGATATACGCCATGTACTTGTATTGTGTCAGCTTTGTGCTGCACTTGTCCTCAGTGCACTCCTCCTTACGCTGTTCATTACTGCGGTGCATCTTTCCCTTTCTTGGATTTTGATATTAAGTCGATCAACGGAGCTATCACTCAAAGTGCACAACAGCACACACTTACTTATAGTTCTGGGAAAGTGAGCAAACGTATAACAACAAATTCCATTTCCTAAAAGTGTCCATATTTGTCAAAGTACGCTGGGTTCAGTTGACCCGTCAGGTCAGTTTGCCTTTTGTTCAGGAGCTTCATGCACTGGAGGGAAATGCATGTTGGATACACACATGCAGGCCCAGCAGACACAGCTGACGGTGACATATCAAGAAAGTGTGTCTTGAGTGGTGGGAGGTGTTTTAAGAGCAATTATGTAACGCAAACAGCTCTTTTCTTCCTATTTTCATTTCTCTTTGTAGAATAGCAAAAGATGTGTGTTCAGCCTCCATGTCTGAGTTTTTAAAACCCAAGCCTGACTCATGTTTCCCAGACTGCAGGTCCTCCGCTCGCATTTAATACAACTGCGTAGCTGTGACACAGAATGTGATAGCACCACTTCCTGTGCCAAGTACACAGTGTTTCTCGGGGGTTCCGAGGGGTGTAGATGCAGGAAACGGTCTCATCCTGGCACCCACACTAATAAGGACTATGCTGTCCATTAATGGGTGTCACTGAATAGCATCTGAGTGAGTTATCATCCCTAAATAACTTGACAGAGTGAATGAGTTAGTGAGTGATGAAGTTACAGGATCACTCCAGCAGTCCCAAACACGGTCCCAGTGAACTGCAAATGGATTTAACAAAAATACCTATTATATATTACCAATACTTGTAAACACTCAGCTGCATTCATCTGTGCATAGTTCAGTACATATTTTGTGACTGTCCAAATATGTCTAATTATCCAAATAACATCCACATATGTTGGACATACCGGCCATTTGTACAATGTACAACTCATACTATAGTATAATCGGATGCAGTACAGTATTTAATTTATTGTAATACTTGTTAATTACGGCACAGTTCTACAAAGGTTTGCTGGTTGTATTTTCTACCTTTTTCATAAATGCTCTTTTGGCGACACGGTGCACCAGTGGTTGGCACTGTCACCTCATAGCAAGAAGGTTTGGTTCCTGGCCTGGGATGTGGTGTTTGCATGCACTCCCCGTGTCTGCCTGGATTCTCTCCGGGTTCTCCGGCTTCCTCCCATCTCCAAAGGCGTGCTGAGGTTAATTTGTGTCTCTAAATTTTCTGTAGGTGTGAATGTTTTTCTGTCCTTCATGTGGCCCTGTGATGAGCTGGTGACTCGTTCAGGGTGTACACCGACATCGGCTCCAGCACACGACCATAATAACGTGCCCAGACACATCCCAGACACATACCAGGTGATCCAGACCTTCATGGATTCCAGCTAAATACTCCTATTTGAGTTTACTTACCCACATCACATGGTCTAATTCTGCTGGGCCTCTATTGCCAAACAACTGAACCTGACAGCTGTACTTGATTTACACACCTGAGTTGAATCTGTCCCATCCTCTTCAGCTGTTCCAATCTCTCCCCAGTACCTACTATGCTCTTTGACCTTGTCTTTGCCTGTAACCGTCATATTATTTCTTCAGTCTCAGTCAACTCAGTCAATCTGGTCAACCTCGTCGTCTGATCTGTCTGTTCATACAACACGCCAAGTGCAGCCTCAGTCCTGTCCTGTGTGACATTACTCTTGGTTTACTTTGAACATAATTGCTTCAAATATATTTGTTGTGCTGTCATTCTGTTTCTTGCAATCTGGGTCTTTATTGTCATTGTTGTCAGTTGTCTTTGTGTTTTGTTTTGTTTTCTCCTCCCTCTTCCCTCTGTGTGGCAGTGGAGGTGTGGCCAGACTGATTGAGGAGCAATCAGTGCACCTGATCCTGATCATTGCACTGATTGCTCCTGCTCTTAAGCTGCACTCTGGCTCCACCCCACTGCCAGATTGTTTGTGCTCCCATGCCTCACTCTCCAGCCATTTTCTCCCGCATTTGCTACCTCTATCTCAATTGTTCACGTTTATCCATTCCGCCTTCGGGTGCGCTTTCAGTTTTGTTCGACTCTCCCGCATTGTGGAGCTCTTTTGGTTCGCGTGTGTTTTCTTCTGCCCCTTGTGGCGTCGTTTTCCTTTTTTGCGTCGTTTGTCTCCTGCCCGCTCGCCATGGTGCTGTGATTTTCCGTTGATTGACTGAGTTTGCGTTGTTGTTTTCTCTTGTTTGTCACTTGCTTGTGCAATAAACTGTCTGTTATCAACGTATCCTGTTTCCCCGTGTGACGTCTCCTGCACTTTGGATCCGCTTAAAGAACCTTGGGCTCGCGCTCCATAACACTTTATATTCATCAATACAGCGACTAATTTAGAAAAACAGACTCTGGCAAAAATAAAGCCCATAAGATGCCATGTCTGTTATCATGGTTCACTTATTAACTTTCACTGGGAGGCAAGCAGCATGTTAAAGGACAATGAGCATTGATTTATGTGAGGATGGGCGTGAGATAGTGTGTGTGCATGTACACGTTTGTGTGAAGGCTATTTTTGCTGCTCTTTTACTCATGGTTGGACCTGTGCCTGAGGCCTATATGGCGCATTCAACAGCATAAAATGTGTTGAAGTGCGGCTCTGGATGACAACCTTTCCAGAAACAAAACCGGATGGTATGTGATATGGGTTTTGTTTTTGATTCTGTGTTATTTACTTTTCTGTACAGATGAGGGGGAGAAACAGATGTGGATGTCTTAACAGAAGTGAGCGACACCCCTGTCCAACTGCCAGCCCCCGGTTGCGATGCTTTTTTTTTTTTTCCCTGGCCAGATGGGATACTCAACACACACACACACACACACTCCAGATGGGCTCATTCACTTGCCTGCCACAGACTACAGAGTGCACGGTCAACTGTGGCTCTGTGTATAAAAAGGAAAACAAATGGTGCACACTCAACGAACATTACCTCCACTACTCCCATCACTCACCACATCATTACCATCTCTATCCAACTTACCATCTATCCCAGATTTGGAGCAGACAGCAGGTGGTTTAAAATCCTAAACCAGACACAGTCACCCATCACAGTTCCGGAGGCTAAAGCAGGCCAAGCTCCTGGGTCCACAGCAACTGGAGTTTACCAATTAAGTGGGATACAACCGAGATGAACAACAGAGGAGATGGGAGAGATACAGAGGGACAGATGTAGTGAAACAAGCACAGCCTCATGAGATGACATCAGCAGGCTCAAAATAGATAGAAGGGGAAAAAGGTGAGGATGTAGAATTGGGCCGTGACTGAATGACCTTAGGTTGGGTTCTGCTGGCTGCATGATTAGACTTGTGTGTGTCTGTGTGACAGAAATAGAAGGAGTAGGGTGGAGAGTTTTAATAAAGCTCTTGCACATGGCTTTGACATCCCATAGTGACGTGTTGATGATGCCAAAGCTCCACTTGTCACCAGTTGACGTGGCCTTAATCTCGTCTTCTCCCTGCCCCTCAGGGTCTATTTACCATTTCAACCCGTTAGCCTTATTTCAAAGCACAGAAAGCGAAACACACTGTCAGCCTCCTGCAAATACACACACTGTTGATATTTGCACAAGAGTTCAAATAGCTCAGTCTTGTGCGCTTGTAGCGCTGACACAGCTGGAGGTTTGAAGGCTGTCCTTGTTGAGCAGAAGTGACATGTTGATAATACTGAAGTTAGTGTTGCAAAGCAGGTGCTAAATCTTCATCCTGTACTCCTTTCGGAGGATTAATGGTGCACGGAGTCTTAAAACTATTACTTAGTCATACTCTCACAGGAGTGTTTTCCCTTTGTACTTCACAGGAACAACTCGAATGTGTGTGTGTGCGTGTACATACACATACAAACACATACAAACACATATATGTGTGTGTATATATATATATTTATACACACATCCATATTATATGTACAGTATGTATGTACAGTATGTATGTATCACTCCCATCCGACATTTCAATAAATATAAGCGTCATTTCTTAAGTGTTTTCAAGATTTTAATTCACTTTCATCAGGAGCTAAAAACATTCCCAAAATAAGCTGGTGTAGCTGGTGCAGAGGTTTTGACAGCTCCCAGTATGACCAGCTGTGTTACCAGTCAGCGAGCAGCTAAACTAATCATTGGGGCATGTAGATTGTAGCTGTTTGGCATGAGGGTGTGAGAATATGAACTTGTTGAGAGCCTCGGCTCATCTCCCTCACCTTCTGGATAACCTTGAGGTGACGGCATCCTCATCCGACATTTAACCACCATATCTTCTCACCTTCCCCCGGGAGTGCTAATACACCTGCAAACATCTGGCGTCTCTGTATTTTCTTTATAACTCTCTATTTTACTCTTCAGGATAAAAGCATGAATGCACTGCACCGCTTTCAATTACTGACACAGAACAAAGCCCATTTCCTGCACATCCCCGTCTCCCTGATGGGATGGTGAGGTGAGCCGCCTGCTGTTAACAGTTTTTCAGGGAACTGCACTCCTGCAGAGCCACAAATCTGTGTCATTTAAAAGGCCACACTGAAGATGCAGTAATATCATGTTAGTGAAGAATACAAAATTAAACAAATAATATTCATCGATCCACATTTTTTTAATATCATTTTATCGTGATATTTACTTGTTCTTTACAGTAAGCCAGCAAAGTACAGTTCCACTGTACAGATGTGCATGACCACCTGCAGCAAGAGTAAATTCGCATTTCACGGCTCTGAAAATATCAAAGACAGCTTTCATGGCCTTGAGGCAACAATTGTTAGAAAATAATGTATATACTGCACGTGAAAAAAGCTACACGCTTCTTCGCATCATATGAACACAGGATGTTGCAATGGATACGTTCATGTTGTTCACTCACTCACTCACTTGACCATGCACGATTGTGGAAGCAAATGTGAAGTTGATGGGTAAATATATGGAACACAGCCTACAGCCTTGTTCACCTTTATTGTGTAAATTAATGTCTAAAATAAATCCGCCTTTGAATATGTCTCAGCTCTCTATAATATTAGCCAATCATATCATAGCCATATCATGTCTATATGTAAATATTGGTCCATATTGCACACACTGATCCTCTCTAAACAATTGCACTTTGCTTTTTACACGTTTTCTTAAATCTTTAACATGCTCTCTCTCCCTGCAGCACAAAACAGAGATGGCTGTACCCAAGGAGAAGTGTAACGATATGCAGCCTGGGCAGCCGCCCTACGAAGGGCACTAGTTTCAAACTACAGTGATGTTTTACCCAAAGCTTGAGACCCCAGGTAAGTGCTGGAACATAAATGAACTGGAGAGTTTCCCCCTCCAGTCTAAGCAAGTTAGCGAAACATGGTCAACGAATTTACTTCAGCTTTTATTTTCACAGAGTGAACAACAATAAAGAAGTACTCTAGTGTGTTTCTCCTTCAGTTATTTTACCCATGTGGACCAATTACTGCTTAAAATGAGGCCAGACTTGTTAATTACAATAAGGCAAATTGTTTTCCTGGACACCGAAAATGCTCGTTGAGGGGTTAAGAGATTAGTGTGACTACAAATTAAAAATAAGAATGTTTCTGGAGGGTTACAAACAATAATTAGTTCGTAATTTAACACTAAAAAGCAGTAAAACATTCTGCATGAATTATTGTAATGCTGATGTTGGTTTGGTACCTGGGTGCTAGGCTGAGCCAGAGGCTGGCTGTTGTGTTTCAATTGGTTCTGATTGTTCTGTTTCTAATCTTTATGTCAGCAAACATAATGTGATGAAATAAAATAAAACATAAAATAAAATTACCCTCTAACCATTAGAACATCAAAAGTTCCATCAAATGAACAGTGAGTAAACTTAAATTACATTGATATTGTTTCCACAGTTACGTACATACTGTCTTTACACATATTTAAATCCTTTTTCCAAATTATAAAACAGTCCATATTTATTCAAGGCTCGACCTAGTTTCCTGTCACCGCTGAGGTAAAATTTGCTATTTTTGTCCCAGCAGTTTTTCATAAAACATTTCTCTCACGATACTTTTGCCTCGGTTCCTTTCATACATTCTCCTTAGTTGGGTTTGACCTGCGCTGCTGCAAACAACTTGAGCACCATTATTTTGCCGTCCCACTGAGCGAAGGGCTTTGCACGGAGAAAGCTTTAAACAGTCAAACAGTCCAAGTAAGATAATTGACCTGAATAATTGATCAGAAACCAATCAGCATCATGTTAATCTGAAGCCAATTCAGGGTCGTTAATAACCCCGCATTATGCCAAAAAAAATCACAGGAGTTTTTCCATCAGTCTCCCTTTGGTTGGCCACGTGAGCAGCCAACCAAAAAAAAGGGGTAAAGATTGTTCATCTGCTCGGACACATCTTCGCTCACTGAGTCCTTACAAATCGAGCAGCATACATGTGTCTGACGTTCACTCTATTAATCTTGTTGAATGGATTCCGTTGTAAAGATACCGTAAATACAGATACAGTGCGGAAGACAGGACCAGGTGGCTCAGAGTGAACATTTATTGAGTAATGGGGTGATAAGAAGGTGCAGAATAACATGGGAGAGGTATCTGCTGGAGTGAGACATCATGGCGAGTGATTCTCAGGGGGGAGGGCAGTCATTGAAAATGACAGGATGTCACCGTCTCTCAAGATGTTAAGAAACTGTGTTTTCCTTCCGCAACTTGGTTACATCACATGCAGCAAAAACTCAGCTCCCGATTGAGCATGCAGGAGTGGGTGGGTGTGAGCAAGGTTCGGAGACAAGCAAAGAATATTTCTCTGCAGGTTTGTATGTGTTGTCTTGGCTTTCTTCACATGAGTCAGAATCAGAGTCTGTTTTATTGCCAAGTAAGATTGTATATACCAAGAATTTTTCTTGGAGTAAGATGCCACACATTTAATATAGAATAATAATAATAATAATAATAATAATAATAATAATAGTAGTAGAATAAAATATGGTAAAATAAAATTAAATAAAATTGACATTACTATGTATAATACACTACGGGGGAATTCGTTGGGATCTAAGAAAGCAGGGTGGTTTAATAGAGACATGATTACAGAAACATTAAATGACCATCTGTGTCTACGTACAGTCAGATGGTGATGCTACAAAGATGGTGGAGTCTGGTCAACACATTCCCCTCGACGACAAGATGAGACTCAAAAAGTATGTGACCATTGTAAAGGACAGTTTGACGCAGACATGACGCGAAAGAAGAGAACCCACCCTGGCACCCTGGAAGTTTCCTCACTGCTATAAAAGAAATGTTGACATTGTTTAACACCTCAACATCTATTCCCCTGTTTTATATGGGCGCCATGCACTGCAGTTTCATACATGCAAACCCACTCAAGGCTGTGATCAGGGCACTCGCTGTGGTCATCGTTCACTGGTGAATTTCAACTCGTCTTGCACGTCTGGAAGCTCAGTCATGCTAAAAATAAAACAAGAAGTAATTTGCTGGAGGATTTATAAAAGTTCCCAGCTATGGGAGAGAAGACAGCACTGACATATAAATAATTGAATGAAAAAAAATAACCTTCATACAGGACATTCATCTTTGAAGTTGAGGTAGTAAGTAATACCATACATCAGTCATCTAGTGTGACGTGATGAATTCGCCTAGAATGATTAAATGAACAAGACGGTACTGATACTGAATAAATGTATGTAGAACTAAACTACAGAGCCTTTTTGTAACGATCTCCACGCTGCAGTGAATAATGTTGAAAACATACTTTTTCTGTTCAAATATTATCTCATATGAGATCATAAATGAAGAATTAGACCATCTGTCTCTGTCACAGTAATTAGGTTACATCATGTGATGCTGATACTAAAGACATACGGTCACTGGTAGGGAGGCTTTTAAAAATAGAATCCAGGATAATAATAGACACATTTACTTTAATGATATTAATTTTGTCTGAGAAACATTTTCAAATACATCATACATAGCTGATGATGAAGATGGACACAAGCAAAGTGCCTTTTCTCTGTTCACAAGGGATGTGTTGAGGTCTCGTTATCTGCTCATTAACAATTATCTGTATTTGTATTCAGATAGCAGAGAAGATATTGATTTTTTTTTCTTTCTTTTCGTCTTTGCTACATGGCAACAGGAGGAAATGCAACAAGGCCATACGTTGACCTTTCAGGCAGAAGTGTACTAAATCTGACACTTTTTCCCCCCATATGTGACCTATATTTGATTTTTCATGTTGTGTCTCAACAGCACAATTATGATTTCTTGTTTCAAATCTGACCCAGGCCACTTTCATATGTGTGACCTCATCTTCTGCACGTGCACGTCACTTCAGGGCCATAGACTGGAGACTGACAGCAGGTAATTTAAATTATAATGTGTACAACTACACAAAAAACTACAACTACAAAAAAAAAAAAATCATATCAGCAAAATATCGACCTGCGGTGTAAATGTAGCCGTACGCATTCTGCAGATACAGTTTCATTTTGATGAACAGTAAAAGAAGGCGATAAACCAGGATACATGATTGATATGGCACAGAGAGTCGACAGCCTTTTCACCATATTGTACTTTCTATAATTACAGCAAAGTCTTCAGACAGTCAAACACAGGGGCCAATCATTTTTATATCAGCTGACCCCAGACCAGCATTCAGCAGCTGATGACGCAGCTTCAAGTTCTTTTTTGGCAATTGTCTGTCGGGGGGCCTGATTTAATCTGCCTGGCTCTGCTTCTTGTTTCCTCGGCAGGGCGCCCCGTACCTCACCACAGCCTCATCTTTAATATCGGACTTAATCAATGTCTCTTCCATTGCCACTGTTGCTGCCTCAACTCTGTACTTTGTTATGGGGGCAGCTTGTGTGTTTTTTCAGACACACAACACTGTAGTAAACTTGTGTTAGTGAACTGGTCATCTGCTCATGTGTGAAGACAAAGCCAGTGTGGGGAAGAATTCTTGGCTGACCTGACCAAAAAAGTTCTTTAGTATTGTTTAATAAACTAGTGTGATTTTAGTAGGAACACAGAAGTAGGGGCAGGAATGAACAGCCAGGGGCTTTAAAAGCTTTGGTAGGGATTTATACCCAATAAACCATGTCGAGGATTAAACCATGTTAATGCAACGCGTACACAAAGTGGACACAGTAAACACACACACACACACACACACAGGGCAGGAACAGTAATGGTTCAGTGACCTAGTCGTCATGACTGCTCTGGTCCAGTGACGGGACACACATTTTGAAATTCAATTTTGAGGCCTCTACCGAGGTTCCTACTGAGGTTAATGTCTGACCATGAATGTAAGTCGTCCGTGGACCAAACTCATACATTCATACATTGGCAGAGACGCTGTCTGTGCTGCTGGTGGGTTCAGTCAGTAAAACAATAACATCACCCACAGCACCCCCACTCACTCTTTGAGTCGAGGTCTGTGCATTGCAACCTTCCAGTGACATTTACTGAATTAAAACAACACGCTCTGTAACAACTTACTTTTCCAGGTTTTTATTCTTAGAAGCCTGAGTCTGATCTCCCCCCGTGGTGAGGCTTTCTTTAGGTAATCCAATAGCGCAGCATTTGTGAACAATCAATTTTGTGTGTTTTTCATGTTTTCCAGACTGTCCTTTTTACCTTTTTTCATGTTTGCAGCTTGCCCTGATGAATGGGTTCCTTGTTTGTGGTTCAATATACATTCAGCAGCAGTGCGAAAAAAACAACTAATGCAGCACTTGCAGAGGCTATTGATCGCTTTCCTTGAATATGAACAAAATGCACAGTAAAAAGGTTTCTCAATGCAAGAGGAACAACATTTTGCATCTTGATTCCGCACACATCCATTGTACCGTAGTGCAGGAGTGATTTGTTGTCCGCGTGATTTTGATTCATTGTGAAATCATGGGTTCAGTGTTGAACCTCAGGAAAGAGCACAGCGGACATCCATGACGCTGAACATCGCAGCCTTATTCCATCAGCGGCTACTGCTCTGCGGGGCAACATTGTGCATGCCAAAGTGCATGATGAATCGAACTCTGCTACTGCAGTCATGTTACATTCAAACTGTTTAACATCAAATACGCTGACATTTTGATCAGATCTTGGCCCCGGCAAACACAAGCCTCCAGAGATGTATTAGCTGGAACAAAGGACAAGTTGTGCCTCCCACAGCTTCATACATTTCTGTGTGACAGCTGTGCTCAGGCTGAGAGCTATGAAAATCCATTGCTGTTCAATCTACAGCAGACAAGGTCAAGGCCCAACTGTCAGTTTGTAGACTATGAGCTAATTCTTCCGATGTTTCATCTGTTTCACGTATCCGGTGTCAACACCAAGCAGGCCACCATCTCATTAGCGCTGGCTCACTTGTCCCCGTTAACAAATTCAACGGGGAAGAACATGCTAATGAAGGCGTTTATTGCAGACAGAATATCACCTCCCTGTGGGGCGGAGAAGGAGACAAACATAGACGCAAACTGACTGTACCTTGTTGTTGGTGAGTTGTTGTTGATGTCAAAGGAGAGCAGGATCAGAGGGGAAACAATCCTGTAACACAAAAAACAGCTCATCAGCTTCTAGAGTCGTACCAAACACATTTGTTTATTTGCAGATTCAGCAGAAGTAAGTTTGACGCAAAAATGTTTCAGGCTAAAAGTGTGTTTCTGTGGATTCGGGTAGGAACATTCTTTGTCAACGTGTTTCATTGTCTGTATGTCTCCTATTGTCTTGACAATGAGATAAATGCGTTTGCCTGACTTTCTGATTGCACATCTATACTGATAAAACATCCTAATTAAAAACTACAGAAAAGATAAGGAGATGTCTTCCGGACGTGCTGAAAGTTGAGAAAACATAATGAGACTTCTTACACTTTTTGGATTTTGTTCTATAGGGTGTGTGCCTGGAGGCGATGCTCAGACATTAGTATGCAGCACTTCTGATCTGCTCTGCTCATATTGTTCCTTGAGCTGAATTCAGGTTTTGTTGTGGAATGACACGAGTGAGCTACTGCTACTGCTGCTAGGTTTTAGATGTCCCATGCTCCGACCTCACGTGGATCAGTCTCTGTGAAGTTCTGGTGAGGCCTGGTTTGAATCAGGTGTGGAGGAGCAGGGACATCTAAAACTTGCTGGATAGGACTGGAGTCTGACACAAGGTGTCACTTCACTATCATGATCAGAGGACACACAGAGGAGCCCTCTGTCTGTAGTGACCAATCCCAGGCCGGTACTCTGCGAAGTTACGCTCACTACCGGCTCAGCTTGCTAGGAACCTGAAACTAAAGGTGGAATTAAAAATTTCTACCAGGTACCAAGTTCTATCTATCACCTGTGGAAATGCAAAAATAGAAGATAAAATGTTGTTATTGTCCTTTTTTTCTATTTCAGAAATAGACTTTTTATTTAAAATATATATATATTATTTCAATAGGCACAATACAGAGCTTTGATTTAAAAAAAGAAAAGAAAAAGGTACTCCAGTAATTAAGTATCATATTTGAGTAAAGTTAAAGTAAAGTATCATATTTGGCTTTGTTGGTGACTGAAAATTTGATCTGACTTTGTGGAATAAATATTGAGATATATACCATATACTGTTATTCAGCCTAAATATATCAAGATATGACTTTTGGTGCATATCGGCCAGCTCTAACTGTAAGTATTGTTTGTATTCATTTAAGAACCCCCTCAAAAATCAAATGGTTCATCTCAAGGGGCTATCCTTACAAAATAAAGTCAATAAATACGTGGCATAGACAGTTTTGCCGTAGTAGCATTAATAATGATACTGTTCCATCCTAACAACATCACAAGAAGGGTGACCTCGACTGATCATTGACCTTAAGTGACCGTTCTCTGACCTCTGCTTAATTAGAGAAGCCGGAGCTCCCTGTGGGATTTCAAGGCTTTGATGCAGAGTATAAGCCTGACCTCAAACACTCCCAGAATCCTTTTGGGCTTTGGCTCTTGTTTCATCTTTCATTAGAAATCATTTGTGTGGTTGACATGTTAAGTGCACTGTGGCTGCATTTACATGTGAGTGAATGTCTCCACATTGGGAAAGGTTGTTTTATTCGAGAACAGCTCCAAGAAATCAAATGAAACAAGCTTTCTGCTGGGATACAAGCAGAGTTTAAAGCATAATTGGCAGTCGGCAGCCAGAACGGAATGTGTCTGTTGTATTCACGAGAGTGACACAGTAATGAGGACTGTTTTCCCAGAGTGATATTACAAACAGCATAAACAAGACGCAAGAGGAACATTTTATGGGGCCAAACGCATTCTGCTGCTCAGACTTACATTAAGGGACCCTGCAAAGAAAAGATGATAGGATTGCCAGATTTGCATCGCTACACCGACATAAAAGTTCACAACATGATTGCCCCCAATTAAAAAAGCGTGCGGTGTCAATCATGTGGGCCAAACTCGAGACACACCGTTTCTTCATACCTGAGGAGCTTACTGAGGTTTTGTAATTGACGGCGCCTGTAAATGTAAGTATTTGAGAACAATGTTTTCTAGTGGATAAATTATGGATGATTATACCAACGTGACATTTCACAAACATGAGATCGGATTGATTGTTTGATCAGGAGGAGGAGAATAGGGATAGATGGATGGATGAGAACAAGGGGGCCCGTGGGGAAAGGTTTGTTGGAAGCTTTTCGACACATATTCAGACTCAAACAACAGATGCAGAGCAGCAATGTACCGTCAGGGGTTTCAGTCTCACTGCTTTCTGCCTTTTCCTGCCTCTCTCCACCAGTGTCTCTCCCTATTCGTTTTGTTTCTCCCATGTCTGTGATCGAGTAGGCGTGTGCTCCGGGTCTCTGGGCTCGTCACCTCCTCCTTCCACCAGCCGTGCCTGCACACCTGCTAGACCTCAGCTCATCACCACTCTGCAGCTCATATGCTGCCAGTTTGTCGGTTATCTCTCACATTAGGAACGTACATATGGCCTCAGATGCCGTCGCGCTGATGTTTGTCCCCTGCTGTAACTAAATTCTCTTTTCTTGCACGTCAGTGCCACTCTACTCTCTGCCTCCTGGAGCTGTGGAAATCTGTTACTTTGTTATTGTCACCATACTGTCAAGTCACCTGCACATCTTGTTCAGCTGCCTGCCTGCTCATCCCCCACTGCTGCTTTACTCAGTAAACTTCCCGGTGTTATTCTCTCTGGGCCTTTCTGCTGCTTGTGCATTTAGGTGCTAAATTGGGTCCTGGATTCGCCTACAAAAGGTCTCAGCCTTTAACATTTACTTCAAAGTCTGTCCCAGTTTGGAGGCACCTTTGAATGTGGCCTTCTATTACCAGTAAAGAGAGGGAAAAGAGATATTTACTTCCATGTTCCAGCATATTCCAAGGTCATTTCAGGAAATTTCGTACATCACCAGCAGGTGAGTAAAGAATACACATTAACATGTGACTATACTAGCTTCAACTCTCACAATACCAAGAAAAAACAGAAAGTTATTGTGATCACCGGGTTGGGAGAAATGGAGAAAATGTCAGTGCGTCTTTGTTAAAATACTAATTTGTTTCCGTAGTGAAGGTGTGAGGTGGTGCTGTCATCGTACCTTGTCGCCTCGTGAACCTCTTCACTAGCTCTGCAGGTTTAATGTTTATTAAGGATCCCCATTAGCTGACACACAAACACCTGACTAGTCTCCTTGGGGTCCAGGTCCACGATGTTTGAATGATAAATTAAGGTTGAAATGTTATTTGGGCCCTGCGATGAGCTGGTGACTCGTCCAGGCTGTGCCCTCGCCCGTTGACAACCAATTGTCAGCGCATAGACAAGAAGTCAGGACTCCCCATGGTGGAGCTGCAAGAGACTGCTACCCATGGAGAAAGTAGATGTCATCACCTCAAAGCGTCTGTGAAGTAAG
The DNA here is from genome assembly GCA_901007665.1 of Aeoliscus strigatus. NCBI lineage: Eukaryota > Metazoa > Chordata > Actinopteri > Syngnathiformes > Centriscidae > Aeoliscus > Aeoliscus strigatus. The sequence continues at coordinate 37,036 of CAAKHB010003034.1, read as the reverse complement.
TTGAAAACTTGTGTGGTACATGGAAAAATATCTATCAGATCCGACTGCTGTGTGATGTATCAAGCGATCGGTGAAAAGCCGCTGTGTAATGTGAACCCTGCTTTTATCCAACAAACTTAGTGCTACATATACCTGGGTCAATAATTCTGTCGATACACTATTGATCCTTTAAAGGGCACATGCTTTGTTTTTTTGTCCACTGGCAACCTTGTGTGCTTTTGAGGTGTTTGCATTCAAGATGTCTTTTTGCGGGCTGTATGACATTATTGAAGTGTCTGGGAGCTCCTGATGAGGAAGACCCTCAGTGATGACCCTTCAGTAATTTCTGTTACTGGTATGGCGACAGAAAGTCTTCTTCCCGAAAGATTCTCTGCCTCCTCCTGAACACTGATTTGAAAAAGCACACATGCTACCCAGGCTCAGCCATCGTGGGCCTTTTCTCAGTGCATGCATAGATGGAGCTCCCGTGTAAAGACCCTTACGTACTCAGGGACACAGAAAGCATACAACACCGGCTTAAGAGAAGGAAAACAGCAATACTGACTGAGCAATGATTAGTGACTCGTGTAGATCCTCAGAGCCTTTTCTGGCTTCTCAGGGGCAAGACCTGTTTTCACAGTAAGCACCAGGACATTAGGTTGCATTAGAACTTTCTGTGACACACTTTCAGCTGTCTGCAGCAGATCCAAGCGTTTCACTGCAGGTCTCACAACCTCTCCTCCTCCACTCATCAGCCACATGCCTCTGAATCTCCCTCCATTCACCTCTCCTTTCTGTTTGTGAAAATACACAAATTTGTTCGCTGTGCCGCTCCATCTTACATCCAGTTTTCTCCTGTATCTGTTGCCTATTCCTTTTTGCTCACACACAGCTGATCTGGCCAAAAACAGACAGCATTGTCCCCTTTTTAGTCCAGGTACCAGTTATCTACATACTTTCCCAGTAGAGCTTGTTATAGATGTACTTTGGCAGCTCTCCACAGAAGAAGTGGCCCTGTTGTCTTTGTGACAGGAGTGTAGCCTCTGCAAGATGTACCCTGTCACAGAGAGCCAAAATGGTGGGTGATGCTTATAGGAGTTGTCTGATAAAACCGCACAGGCACCTGGTGCGATAAGGACGACACTGACAGACAAAGCTGGAGGGGCTTTTTTTTGTCCGAGTATGATGAAATGAGATGACAACTGAGAGAAACGTTGCATATTACTTGCTGCTTCCTTTATAGACTGTGAACAATTTTCACACTTAAAACTAGAAAATAATCTCGACCGACTAATCCACATCTCCTCAGAACTACTCTGATTTTGCTCTTGGAGACAACTCTCAGGCCGGAGATGACTCTCTGCCTTCCCTCAGTCTTTCTGCTGATAGAGCACATAATGGCTCATTCCCAATCGCAGTAAATATCTCACTGGTCATTGTTGCAGTGTGACGGAAGCTGACTCCAGGGGAACACACTTGCTTTAGTTCAGCTTTGCAAACTGTGCTACTTTCCTGCTCTACTTCATGCTCCACTTCTTGTCCCCTACAAGTTTTCCCTGCTCTGGCATACTTAACTTTTTTTAATAAACTAGTCCATCATTCCCCACAAATGGTCACACTGTAATAAAACAACAAAAGGTGTGTGTGTGTGTGTGTGTGCGCGCGCGCGCATGTGCACGCGCACGCTTGCACATATTTGGCGTTCAAACTTAAAATTCAGTGTTAGAACGACCACCACTGCAGCTGGGTGATACAGCAAAGACACTCCAAGGCAGGTTCAAGGTGTCCGAGATGAGGTTGTTTATTTCTCCGTGTTGGTGTTCTGATGGTCCTCTGTGGCCAACACCCAGACTGTTAGAATGGCATCTATATATAGTGTCCCAGCTGATTGTTCTGGAAGATTTCAACCGCCAGGGTCCACTGCCTACCAACACGACTAACGCATTACCTTTTTAAATTTCTATATTTATACAAACACCATCAACTCCATCTTCACCACTGTACACTGACTAGCAGTGAAAACAGACATCTTATATGTAACTATACGACACACACACATCCATCTCCCCCACCAATTTACACTTGGTTGCCCCCTGGAACTATAAAATAGGTGCCCGTTTCCTTGGGAAGCCTTTTGCCTGTACACCCTGAGGACACAGAGACTGGTGAGTACACCATACACTCCTTTGTTCACCCCTTGCACACACTTACTAAGTAACACACATCAAACAATACATTCTCAATTTGGCTCATGATTTACTCAACACACTTGACCTGCATATTTAAGCGTGAAATTATTTAACCATACAATGTGCAAAAAGCAATGTATTGTGCAGATCTTCAATAAAGTGCTGTTGCTCCTCTTAAAGTGCCTGTGCAGTTATTAAAGTGCATTTGTACTCATATCGGGCAAAGCCAGGTGATGACGTGCTCTTCGTCACAATCAAGAGAATTAGATATGTTTTCAATACATGTATTTGAAGAAAAGGAAGGTTGGAAATTAGTATTCTTTCATTGTGGACTGTGATGTTTGTTTTGGACTTTTTATAATGACTAAAATGGGTTCATTTGTTGACTTATGTGTAACTGCAGTTTCACTGTTTATGACTTATTTAAGCACAGAATGAACACACACATTTTGCTTGATGGTTATTTTCCTGTCATAGACTATTATAATACACTACTATCAATTATGCTATTTTTATATAATTCTAAATGTGTTTTTTTCATCATTCAACCAATTATGGTATTTCTAAATAATAAACATTGCAATACAAATGGATTCCACTGAAAGGTTGATTTTCTGCTGCTGGCACACTCTCAATAACAGTCATGTTCCAGCTCAGATACTGAAACTTTTCCCCTCCAGTGGAGTCTCTCTTTTGTCTTTGATTGATTTGGTTTTCAGCCCCACATTTTTCATTTTTATGGCCTCTTCAGTTGTGCACCCTTCTCCTGATACGTTTCGTTCTTATTTTCATTACTGGTGCTAAATGTGACAGTGTTGTGTGCTGTTTTCTCCCTGCAGTCATACTTGACATTCAGGGGGCTCTGGTACAGTTCTCACCATTGGATCACTTTTCCCTCGTCTTTCTTTTCACTCAGGGGAAATAATGCCACACCAGAGTTCCCCACATGATTTGGACTCTGCCTGGACTATTTGGTTTGCGCCTGACTGTGATTACTGTGTTAAAACTGGACAAAAAAAAACACAACAACCCGGAGAATGAACTCCTGATCAATTCAGCCGCACTGAAATCTTTCAATTCAATTTTACTTGTATTGCCCAACATCAAAATTACAATTCTCGATGGGCTTTTCAGTCCGTACAATACTACACCCTCTGTCCTTTAAACCCTCAGTGAGGGTGAGGAAAAACTGACCAAAAACCCTGTTTTCCCCCTTTTGGCTGCTTGACTTGTTGCTTGTATTTTTGATTTCTGTGCACATGTGCGATGTTTGTCCCTTTTTTTTTTTTTTTTCTCTTCTTTTTTTATATGGCAATTGTCAGGCAACCATGCTAATGAGGCCCAACAGGAACACACAAGGACAATGCAATTAAAGATAAATAAAAGAGCGTCATCACACCAACAGTCATCACAGTGGGTGGAGTGTCTCCTCCTCTAATTGCCACAGGGACCTCCACGCTATGGTAACAACCCCTGATAGACCATCATTGTGACAACTGTAGTCGTAGCAACAGTTGGTTTGAGAAGGAAGAGGAGGAAGAGAGGGCAGAGTGCTCTGTTATCCCGGCCTGGTGCAGCTCCTCGCCACATTCCATCGATCCATGCACACTCGGTCTCCCTGTCTCTTCTGTCATCTACCCCGACATATCAATCGCTGTTCCCACCTCATAATTAACCGATTTTCCTCCTCAACAAGCTAATGAGGTTTCGGATTCATAATTTTTTTTTTTCATTACAGTTCTTTCCAACATTTTCTCCCTCAGACCTCTCCAACTCCAGTTGTTCATGCAACGCTAACCAGCTACATGAGCAAATCTGTCCGCTTCAAAAATCAGCATGCTGGCAGATTTCCAACTCCCCCTTTTCATCAACTTATGTTCCACTCACCCACCCTGGTGCTGCTCCCATCATCTCTTCCTCTTGTATAATGCATCATCTCAGGATATCTGCATCTCAGTCTCTCTCACTGTCATTTTGTCCCCCATACTGTCCCCCTCCCTCTCACTTATCTGTTCCCTGCTCCAGCCTTCATTCTCCTCGCTCCCTCCATCAGCACCTCCCCTTGGGCTCTGTGCAGCCCGGGTAGCTCCACGAGTGAAAGCGCTGAAAGAGCCTGAAATATTGATGTCCCCTGGTGAAATCCACCTCCAGAACGCTCTGTAGGGGGGCTGCCGATCAGGACTGCCGGTCAGGAAGAGTCAGAGTGTCTGAACTTCAGCAAGGAGGAGGTCTGTCCTGACAAATGGAGATGAAACGACGGAGACGGTCCATGTGTGTGTAGAAACCATCTCAGCTGCCAGCTGGTGACTTCACACACACATCACAGATTTCCTTTCAGCTAATCTGGTGTCTTCATCCAAGGCAGCTTGTGTATGTTGGACTCACACCACACAGCAGCACATACTAGTCTTAACACCAGCCCAAGCTGCTTGTTTTTTTCATGTGCCCCTCCCCCATCCTATCCTCCCCCCTCTTGTTCTTCTGTTCTGTTGGTTCCCATCCTCTTCCCCCATTGCTCTTGACATCGTGCTCCCACACATCCAAACCTTTTATTTTCTTTCATTATTTCCCTGTTCCCTCTCTTTTCCTCAACATATCAACATTTTGTCTGTTTGTTGTTAATTCTCATGGTGACTTTTGCTCTCTGGTGAAGGTCACTGTGACAAAGAGACTCATAAGTATCACCAAGGCGACCGCATGCAGCTCCGAGACGCTCAGGGAGCGAGAGCTTACTGATTCATGCTGGTTTACAATGCTTCTTCTTGAGTGAAGTGTCGACATAAAAAGTCTTCAAGAGTCTTTTATCATAAGTATCCTTAAACACGTTCACACATACACCACAAACCTGAACACAATCAGTCAAACCTCGTACATGCCCTGTGATTTCTGATGTGTTAAGAGCAGGATTTTGACTTCATGGCAGGTTGTTTATGTATCCATCATGTGACTTATCAGTATACTGGAAGAATGTAAAAGACCTGAGAATGCAGCACAAAGGATTCAGGCGCATCAGCTGGTGAGACGAATGCTGATACATACAGAAAAAAATTATCTGATTTACTTTTACAAATTGTCTTCCTCCACGGGAAATGCTGACTTATGATCTGCCAGCGGTTTAATTTAGAGGGATGTTTTTGTTTTTGCCACGGCAGTAAATATATAAACATGCTCAGATCAGTCACTGCATAAATGTCTCTTTCACAGTCTCTTTCATGTCCTTCTCACCTGCCTTTTGCTCACAGTACATAAAAAGGTGAATAACAACCCACTTGAGCACAGACCTTGACAATAAAGCAGATCGATTGCACAGTCAAGCATTAGACTGATCTCAGTATTTTTCCGAAGAAAACTTGCTGCTGCTTGAAGCTACTACTCATAATAATTTAAAAATAATACATAATATATAATGTGTTTTTCAATTAGGCAAATAATTTGAAAGATCTCTGTTTATGCACACTATGTCTGACCACCATATATAAAACTAAGAAATGGTTCATTTGTGACTGTTTGGATCTCATGGAGATCAGCAGATGGAGAAAACAGTTGTTTCTTCACCAGTTAATTTTCTTACTTTCAATTGAGTGGCTGCATCGCTCACACAGCCACAGGCAGAGACGGTCACAGCTGCCTGTCAAAATTAAGGCCATCCTCCTCTCTCCGGGCACTGATTTAAAATGTAAAAGTGGAACATTTCAGCATAAGTGACTGTTATCTTATTCATTTCCACCATCTGCGGTTACACTGGACAGCTCATCCTGCCAGACAGAACTACTGATCAGCTCTAACATTGAACTCTATCGAGAAAACTGCTTGAAGAGGCTGCAACCAATCAACTCAGCATGCAAAGTCATCTCAGCAATCCACCACAGCTTTCCTGTGCTGGGAATGATGTGATAACATCTGACAAGATGAAATCTCATTTGAAATCACTGGCTGATGAAAACCCTCTTTTTATTAAAGAATTTAATCCAAGCTGTCATGTTCAGATTTTTCCCTGTATCCTTACCTTTTACCAGTCCGTTAAATGTCTGTTATCAGTTGTACTTGGAAGACCAGACATGAGCGAGCAGGGCCTACTCCTTCAGCATGGTCAATCTCTGTCTGTTGATCAAAAACCTTGAATATTCAGAGAAAAAAACAATACGCAGAGTTGGTAATGTGCCTATTCAATGGAATAATATCATGTGAACCTGATCTGGCTGAAGTTTAAACAAGTCAGGACATATTGTGGGTTGAAATTTGTCACCAAACTCCGTCTGGACCTGCTGTTTATTGAAATGAGGTATGGTCTGCATGAATACCATTTGACAAATCACCATCACCATTTCTGATGATGCTGACAACTTCACTGTGGCGTGTAGCTACACCAGTCGGGCAGGGAGTTATGTAACCCAACCATCAAAACAGGGACATTCCATGGGAACAAGTTTGGGATTTGGAAATATTTTGAGCAAAGATTGGACAATAGACAAAACATTTGTGAGCAGCACATTTCCTGAATAAAATACTCAGGAGACACAGCAAACATTCCTGATCCACCTGCTTTTGAGATACAGAGTCTGTGTAGCCACCTTGAAGATGAGACGAGTTGGTAAAAGCAAAGCAAGAATACAATCCCGTTAAACTTTTTGACAAGTTGATCTAAATGTTAGGCTGCATAGTCATTATTATTAGCAAATCTGCCATTGAATACTGTCCAACCTAACCAACATGCATCATCATGACACATGGGTTCTACAACCAATATTTGTAAGATTTGACTTGAACAGAGTCCGAAACAGGAACAAGAGGAAAAATCTTCCACTTTATCAGTCCTACCGAAATCTTCACCTGCAGCAAAGCACTCGACATGTTCGGTTCCTGTGACTCATGAGCTTTTGTCACTGATGACACCCAACTCTCCCAGGCATTTTATGTGAAGACAGCAGGTTTATAGATCTGATACGCTGACACATGGCTTGGACTTTGTGAGTAAAAAGCAGAAATACTTTAAAAGGAATGTCCCTTGAATGAAATAATAAGTGTAAGGCACACCCATTTAACTAAACTGGTGTAAATGTTGAATGAATGTTAATAAAGTCACATTGTATACGTACGTACAGATATCAACCTCAAGTTTGTGCCACAGCTGAAGTCAGCTGTTATCTCACAAAATGGGCAAGCCCTGCAGGATTAACCGCCAATCCTCCTTAAATCTCTCGCCGTAAAAATAAAAAAAAAAACGACACAAGCTCTTGCAGGGATACTGTTGGTACAGCACAAACATTTGTAATAATACCGACAGGCACTGTCAGGACCACATCACTATCAACTATCAACGGAGTAACTCCCCCAGCGAGATCCACCCCAGGGTTCAAATGTCAGACTGTCACAGCGATTTGCTAATCTTGTTGCAGATGTCACGCAGGGAAGTTAGGAGCTTCTCCTTGTTATGAGGAGTTGGCAACAAATCAGTGAATTAAATAATATGAAATTAGAACAGTCTGTAAAAGTTGAGACAGAGGCAGGATGTAAAAAGGAGTAAAAATAGCCTCAGTTAAGAATATCACAGTGCATTTCATGCTTATTTGAAATAAAAGTGCCCAGGTGCAGCAGTGTTCTCTTCATGCTGCAACAAAAAGGATTTGTTGTCACAAATGACATCGGTTTATACTTGCTCAAGCAACTCTCGTGGCAGAAACAATCACTTGCCATTTTCAAATGCTGCAGTAACAAGCGGAAGGAACTCAAAGACGACAGGTGCTGACTTACATTTTTAGGACATTTTTCTGAGGAAGAAACCAGAAATGTCAGAAGCTGCATGAAGAAGTTCATTCCTACAACACATGTATGCTCAGTATGTTTCTGATGGACGAAGTGGTGGATTTAAGAGTTGCAGGACGCAAGGTGAATACATAACATACTAAAGGATTAATGTAGGGTATGGGTTGACTGTTGGGGGCCCCCCCAAACCGTATGAGACCTAATCTATGCCTATATGTTACGTCCGCCCCTGGGTGGACAGATAAAACCTGATGTTTCCTGGCGTCCACATCCTCCTCCAGGTCAGAAACAAGGGCTGCAGACAGAAAGGGAGAGATAAGGGAACGGATGAGGGGCCAAAGAAAGGGAGGGAGACGTAGTAAGAACAAGAGGAGGAATAAATCAGAGAGAGCAAGAGGAGGAAGACAGAACAAGAGGAGGAATAAAGCAGGCATTAAAAGAGACAGAGGCTGACCTCAGAGCACTCTGACATTAACTCGCTCAGAGCCAACCTCGGATATGCACAAGTCAAAGCTTTCCACTTGGAAATAATCCTCATCTGATCATTTCCTATCTGACTGACAAACCCTCAACAGTCTGATACATATGGACATTGGTACAGTACATGTGATAACACACACACACACACACACACACACACACACACACACACACACACACACACACAGATTAAATGATGATAATGATAATTTCCTCTTCAAGTCAATTTCAATAGCGTTGAAACACGCTCAGCTATTTTTGGTGTGTGTGTGTGTGTGTGTGTGTGTTGTGACCATATGTGACAATTTAATTATCGGTCAAGACAACCTCAGTCTCCACATCCACATCCTGTCCTCTTTGAAGGAGCAGCACGTTCCATCCAGATTTTCTCTTGATTCCTCACGTAATGCCCTGATTCCTCCTCTTCTCTCCTCTTTCTACTAACAGCGATACTGACAATTAGGTCAGCAGTCGGCCTATTTAAAGCCAAAGGAACTCAGGACCTAGATTTGCTCTGTCACTTGAGAACATCAAAGACTGTGCTACATCACATGTAGGTGACGTGTACGAAAAACCTTTTGACATAAAAGACTGGTTGTTTTTAATTTGAGTGTATGTGTGTGTGTGAGCGAGAGAGAGACCGAGAAGGACAAGGCGTACTTTCTGTTGTACTTTGGAAGAGGTCATGTGAGGTTTTGCATCAAATATACATGGGCACATGTGGCCAGCGAACAGCACTGGAAATGTTCAGCGCTGTTGTGAAGGTCAGTCTTTTCTTACACCATCTTTGACGCTCTCTGCTTTTATCCAGATGGTTCCGAGCAGGAGTCACATGTGTTTACTTGCAGTGCCAAGGACTAAATCACACTTCTGATCTCTGTAAACCTGATGGTCCGAGAAGGGCTTGTACCTCGCAGTGACATAATTTCCGGGTGAGTTGTTTGAGTTCCACTTGCAGGAACAAAGTCGTACTTACACTAGTTTAGTTGGTAAACAACACAACGTAATCCATAAGTACGCCGTAAGAACAAACACACTGGAATAAAGAAGTTCTGTGTGTAGACGTAATTGAAATTGACAAAAAATGAGGTGCTCCCAGTTTATACTGACAGCTGATACCACATTGAATTCTAAACTCAGGATCCTCTTTGTCCGAGTCAGATAGTCCCAGCTAGGAGGGCGTTTTATTTGGCAACTTCTATACTGATATCCATCGGTCTCATGACATCACATTGCCGACGTAATATGATAAAAATGAACGGTATTTACTTCACTGTTGGGCAAGAAATACGATTTTGTACTTACATTATGCAATATGATTATTTACAGAATTCCAGACACTTGAATTGCATGTACAGGCGATGCAGGTGAAGATTGCATGCTGCCAAGGCATTCACATCAGCAGAATCCCACAGAAAGACACATAAATCAGCCAACCATGGCATTTTGCTACACTGATTACTGTCTTTTGCCAGTTCACCACTGAGCAAACACTGAGCTTCCAGTGTTATTCATGCCTCTCGTTGCTCCCTGCTGTCTGCAATACTCATGGGAGCTTATCGATCTCTGCAAACCCACTGAATGTAACCTATGTTGCATCCTGGGTTTTTACCTGGAGAGAACCAAGCGGCACATATGATTCTGCTGTAAATCACCAACATAAGAACCTGTTCACAGTACAGAGAACCGTATTTCTTGGTATCCAATTTAAAACCTCTTTACTATGTGTCGTACATCAACACAAGTTTGTGAATTATCGTCTCTTCGTCCAAAACCGGCACTGTTTTCATTAAACTATTACATTCAGCAAATAACGAGAGCCGCCATTGACGAGACACGGGTCATGACTGTTGGCTAGACAAAGAGTCACACAGCCAACGAACACAAAACGCAGCGCAACTTAACATCAAATTATCCCTGCTCCATGTTTTATGCATGATGTTCATTCAGCATGGTGGCAGTGATGAGCTATGAGCAGAGTGATTCAACATAAGAACACAGGCATTTATACAGATTACAATCCTTTTGCCCGGAGCCATTTGTCTGATCTTTCATTTAACAAACAAATGGTTATAGTCATGGATTTAATCTTCTCTGTAATGACATTAACTTATATGGGCCACATCCAAGCTGGTTGTATGCAGCTGGTGCGCCTGCAAAGTCCGCACATACGAGTGAAATCAGGTCACAGGCACGTAATATGGAAGGATTCACATTGTGGCAACTGATGTAACATTAGTAATAATGTAAACATCATCTCCCCCTCATATGGAGAATGAGTAATAAAATTTCCAATTTCATTAGTATGATTCACTGACACTTAATTCACTCACTTTACACACACTCTTATGCATCCGTGTTTAATAGTGAATATATATATCCAACAATAATTGCAAAAATTGCTTGAGATCGCTGATTTCTATCTTGCTTTGTGGACCTTTAAAAATCACATCAAAAATACAAAAAATGCTGTGTTTCACATTTGATCATGACATAACTGGTGCAGAGTTATAATTTCCAGAAAGTCAATGTCAACTAAATGTCAAATATACTGTATATGCGTGATATACAGCATAGATGAAATGACAGTCGTCTAAACACACGGTGCAAACACATCATCAGTTATCCATCTAAATAGCTGTAGGTTATGACCTCACTGAGGACATTTATCCTCCAATTATTTATCTGACTGTGTTGAGAGCCCGAACCCATCAGAGACAACAGATTACTAGATTTACTATTTACAAAATGTCAAGAAGGCATATACACTAGATTCACTACCCCCAACCCCCTTTGGCACATCTGACTGTAACCTAGTTAATCTATTCCCAGTGTCCATAGCTATTGTGAGAAGATGGTCATGTGATGCAAAGCGTTCTCTGCAGGGAATCTTTGAGGCTGCAGACGAGGACGCACTCTGTGAACCCTGTGGAAACAACATCCCTGACTGAATCTATAACAGTATATCAACTGCTGCGTCGATAGCATCATGCTCACAAGGACAGTGAGCTGCTTCCCCAATAACGAGCCTTGAACCACTTAAGCTTATCTACCCACTGATGTATCTATGTCAACCCAGGTCATCAACTTCAGTTTTGGATCCAGCAAAGATTTCTGTAAACAAGAAGTCTCAAGAAACATGTGTCCCCACAAAAATCACGGAATACGCGACAGTGCATATGCCAGACCTGTAAGTGGCGCTGTAACGCTGCTACAGACATGGAGTTTGGGTATAAAACCTGATGAAATAGAAATAGAACCTATGTGCTGTAAACAAACACACAAAGAAGAAGCTGGCAAAGAGTACGAGTCAAACTAATAAGTATAAGTAAGACATTAGTATTCTGCCAGTGTTCTTTGGTGGGGTTAGTATCTGCAGGTTAAGGGAGGGGTGGGGTGTTCATGATTTGGGAAAGATGCATACAAGTTGTGCACATGGAAACATGATGTCTTCATATTTAATTAGTGACTGTTTGAAAAAGGATTTTATTCTGGCTCCAAAAATCTGGTTCTGTGTGGATGAAACGTCCAAACACTAAAGAAATTTAGGATAGACTTTAGATTATCTCTGTATTGTCATGGCCTAAATAGTTTTTTAAAATGTTTTTCCTACATTAATAAATTCAAATATCTAATACAGTAGGTGTACCCCAGCTGGCGTACACAAAAATTAAATGTGCTGTTTGATTTTACACAAATGCCACCAGCAACCACTTTCTGTCTACCATCACACAAAGAGGCTATTCAGGGCTAAAATGATATTTGAGCAAATGCATTACATATTTGATACATATTGCTATTTCAAAGCTGCTGACAAGTTGTCAATGAGTCAGCCTGGCAAGTGTGAGCGAGCAGGGACAGCATGAATTAGCGCTTCACTGCTAAGCCACAGTGATGCTGCAAAAAGGATGACACAATCAGCCACACTCTCCTCAGATAAGCCAGTGTCACCTCAGGCCATTAATCAAGGCCCTCTTATGATCTGACTGTCACAGATAACTGTTAATCTGCTATGACTTCATCATCACTCCCTGATGCAATGCTTTCAATCCCAAACAGTCTCAAAGTTGGACTCTACTGGCATTTCACATCAGCATATTACAGAATATAAATCATGACGTGAAGAAGCAGCCCAATCTGGACTTCAATGATAAACACAGTGATTACTTGATATGTGATCCTCCTACACTCAAATGGACATGAAAAAACATTCCCACACATTTCCGCACACAGTTGCATAAATGCCTCACCTCTTTTTGTAGCGTTATTATAGAAAAATATGTAAAAGGAAATATATGAAGCAGCCTTGACTGACGGTGACCTGCCATCATTTGTGCTGAGAAAATGTTTGATGCTTCAGTTCAAATATGGCCCTGACATATTGATGTTTGATTGTGTCTCCTGAGCTTCTTCTCCTGCTGTTTTTCTGGAACTGGAGCGAGCAGTTTCCCCCTCATCTGTTTACATACCTCTGCAATCCATTCTGTCTTCCGTCTGATTCCCCCCTCTTTCTGATACCTTATATTAGTCACTTGCAGCTCTGCAGTGAAGTAATTACTTCAAAACAGCCCACATCGAAAGGCATGTCAGCTGGTTTATTTAGACTTCAAACACTGACGAATCTCAGCATCGTGCTCTGACAGCCTCATGCTTCAGAAAGCTGCTTTCCAATTTACCATACATGCAGCTTAAAGGACTGCACACACTCACACACACACATAGATGTCCAGGTTTCACTACTGAAACAATTCAGCGCATCAAACAAAACTTAAAACCGTCATCCCATGGCATCTATAACTACAGCATGTCAGTGCAGTCAGAACACTCAGAGGCCATTAGTGACCAGGAACCAGTCTCCTGTGTAAATTTCAGGCAATTATTTTTTACCACGTACTCTTAGATCTCCTGCAGTGAATATTTTATTAGTAAAAACAAAACCAATTAGACCCAAGAAATCAGTCCACTGCAGTGATGCGTAAATGCATCATGTTTCATGCTGCTTCTATCAAGAATGAAATTTAATGTGAATACACTATTCATTGCACAATAACGATCCAACCTCCAGCATATCCAGCTCTTTTAAGCATTGAGTAAATTAATCATGTTCATTTTATTGTCATTGGTGGAGCAGAAAACAAATAATCTGGACACAAACAACATGGAAATAGAACCATAGCAGTGATGCAAATGACTTGTCGTATTCACAGGTAATGTACAGCAAGTGAAGACATTCATCGCCACATTATGTGTGTGCATATGCATGTGTGTGTGTGGGGGGGGTGTTTATAAGAAAATCGTACACAAAGGTTAGCCCTGCTTGTTGTTGTGTCCTCTAATTGAATTTGTCCGCTCAGTTCTCAGGCAGGCACCTTGTATCTCAGTCAATCATTTCCTGTCTAGCTGGGAAGTGTCGATTCTAATGAACAATCCTCTCACACTATTAATCCCCCAGGCAGATAAGAAGAGGTGATATTATTTGGAATGATAAAGGGATGTTGGTAAACGTGACCCTGTCAAACCATTTGACCCCCGTTTGAATTCTTTGATATCATTACTGCATCCTGGAGGACCAGCGCATTCACAAGGGTTGGAGGGTTTTTTCTAAGCAACGACCAAAACAAATAAAAAACAAAACAAAAAAAATCCCACCATAGCCCTTTTTTGCTTGCTTTCCTTTACAGAAACGGTTTTGAAACTACAGTGACAGTCACGTTCCAACTGAGAGTGTCAGCTGAGGTAAAGAGGCCAGGATGAAGTCGGATCCTAAACACTCCCTCTGATCTGAAAACAACAACAAAAAGAATTGACTCTTCTGTTCTGCTCCAGCAGTCCTGGACATTTTGCCCGCTTGGACGTTTGGATTGATCAGCTGACTTCTCCTCATCGAGACTTGTGACTGCAGCCATTCCCTCACCTTCATGGGCCTATGCCTGCATGCCAGAGACAGGTGGTAGTTGCTAAAGCCATTATTCATAGCAGAGAGGAGGAAAGGATTTAGGCCATTGAGAAAAAGCAAGGGAGAGGGATCTGCATCTTAATGCCGGCCTGAGTGTGGAGCAGCCTTGTTATTAGGTGGCTCAGGGGAGAGGGAGAAAGACACAGGGGCTGGAGACTGTGATGGGGGCAGGTGGGTGGACGAGCATCAGGATGAGGGAATGCAGACACCACGGAGCAGGACAGTACCATTGGAAAAAGACATGAAGCAGGTATATATCAAAGTGTACAGAATAAATCTAGAAACACTGACAGATGTTCTGTATCTTGTCTGTCATGGATTTCCCTTAAGACAGCCAAGTTGTCTGTCTGTCTGTCTCATGGGGGAAGAAATGTACAGCCTGAATAAGTCTGATCAAATTAAAGATCATTTTTAATGTTCTTGTCATAGAGCTCTGTTCCACTCTTGAACATCGACATGTTTTTCAGTCCTTAGTGAGGCAATGTGATTTTTTTTTCTCTCTCTCTTTTTTTTTGAGCAGCCTGCCTGTCTAAGAAGACGAAGCAGTAAATCACCGGTGACAGAATTATGCATCAGTGTATGCAATGTTGTGCAAAAAGCTTTTTTTTTTCCCAACAACATGGCTCCACTGACACTGTATTTCCCATACCACTGGCCTGCAGTCAGTGTCAACCAGAGGTCCTCTGCACCGATACGACAGGTGGAGCTTCTTTACACAAACAGATACATGACAACACTTTTTCTAGTTGCCGTGTCGGAATGGATGCTGCCATGACCATGACAATGCCACAAGCTCCGACATCCATACTGACCACAACACCAGTATCAGGAAATATAACTTTCCAAACTTCTTCATACAAACGAAGACTTTAGTAACTTGTTATGTACTGTGACAACGGAAAGGTTGCAGTTTAAATTCTCACAGCAGGCTTTTGTTGACCTGAGATGCTGTGCAATAACATTTATAGTCATCAGCTTTAGGAAAGTGCATAATTATCTTTGGAGGTCCAAGGACTTTAAGCATTGCAGAAAGTACAACTGAGCTGCTGAAGAAGGAATCTTCTTAGTGGATGGTGCATGAATGTGTGACAAGCATCGCAAAAAGGCAGCAGATAAACATTTGTGCAAATATTGGACATTTTATCTTCTCCCTTGTCTGACCAGGACTTTTCATCAATTTTATATGCTGCTATTCTTTTGCATCAGTGCCTTAACCAAGTATTATTAGTCTAGAATTCAGACTGAACTGAAAAAGACAGTTTTGTGCCAACAGCAGGATGTAGTTGTTCATAATTAATTCATTCACAATCTGCAGCAAAAAATATGACTGTGGTACCCGAGACTGATATGCAGTCTACTTCTACCTTTATGTATTTTTGAAACGGAAACTTCAGCTGCCACATACACGAGTGGAAAAAACATTGAATGTCGAAACATTTCATAGATTTCATAGACATTTTTCACTGTTTCATCAAGTCATACCAGCAATACTTTATGTATGTACTTAAAACACAGTTTAATGAAAAACAAATGAATCGTGTGTGGGTGCAACTTCACACTGTGTATGAGCCGCCCCCACACACAACAGAGACAACATTCATCGTCAAGTGACAGCGAATGGTTGCAGTCTGACTTTCATTCATAAAAGTGTGTTAACATGCGGGAAACTGTTTTACTTAACGGTCAGGTGTTGCCTAGAAACAGGCCCGGCCAGTGTGGGTCCTCCGCATCACGCAGAGAACTTATCTGAGATGTGGAAGGAACTTTGTGCAGTTAACTCTGAGGGTAAAAAGTCTGTCGTCTAAATAAAAATGAATAAATACGTTCTGATTCTAACCCTAACCCATAACCGTAACCCTGGAAACAAAGTATCTGGCCAAATGCTGCAGCCCAGGTTAGGCATCCGGTACCCATCTCCAAAACGGAGACAGAGAACACTCGACTCTCACCCCCCTTGGCTAAAAATTATTCCCAACAGACAAGCTGAACTTCAGAACTTCAGGCTGAGACCAAACGTAGACCCTGATATCTGCTTGGCTGAGGGAAGAGAGATGCTGGACAAAGGACAGTTTAAGAGATGTAACATACTAAGGGATGATAAACGCCCTCCACTTGCTGCTGCGGCTGACCAGAGGTGGCGTGTGAAGCTTACAAGCTCTGACCCTGCATTTGGACAGGAAAAGGCCCGCGCTGATCCTAGCTCCCTGCTTGTACAAGTAACTTCTATCATTTGTAACTCCTTTAGAGAAGTGGACACAGAAACGGGGGCAATTAGCATTCTCCTTGTCAAAATATTTGAACTGTTCCTGTAGAAGATAAATAAGCAAATGTGATCAGATCTGCACACACAGTTTTCATCCAAATATACTCGCGGCAAATACAAAGAACCAGTGATGTTTTCATCAAAAAGCCTCGCTGAGAACAAGTAGAGAAGAGAAAGATATGAAAAGTTGGTTTCCAACAGGGGAATGACGACATATTACTTTTCTGGTGAGGAAGTTTAAATATAGATTTCTGCTGCTTTGTCTTTCTGTTTCTGGTGATATATGATCCCAGACTGTCTTTTCAAATATCCTCTCCTGAGTCATTAAAGCATCAGCTTTCATGTATATTACTACTTGGCCAACACACTTCAAAAACCATCCTGGCAAAGCCTTTGCAGAAACACAAGGAAGGAATATTCCCATTTGTCTATAGTACCTTTATCCCAGCATTGATGCAATAGGGTGTAATCTAGCCCCCTGACGGGGCAGCTGGATACACACAGATATAATACAGGACGGTGCTATACATTATAAATGCCCCGTGCAATACACCAACCTTCCTCTACAGAAAATAGAAATGACCTGTCCTTGAAATCCCACTGCGGTTTGGTAACTTCTATTCTTTCTGTCTACCTGATGTGAACAGCAGGCATTTGTAACCGACTGAAACACACAGATGAACGTTGTCATGTTGTAGAGGTCATCGTGTTGGCACAACAGCTCCCGAGGGAGTGGTCGGCAAAAATCAGAAAATCAGACGCAAACATTCTGTGTATATGTATGGATACATATGGGTACAGCAAGAGAAGCAATCCCGGTTCTTATGAAATAGTACAAGGCTGTGAAGTGTGTGTGTGTGTGTATGTTTGGGTGGAGGGAGGGCAGTGAGGGCAGAGTGCTGCTAAGAGTGACGAGATGTGATGAGACACAGTCTGAGCGAGCGCATACTAGCAGGAGGAAGAGAGAGGAAGAGTGTGTGAAAGTGGATGAGAGCGAGGGAACGAGCGAGGGGAGATGGACATAAATGGCTATGAGTAAGCACAACCCACTATTTTTTTCTGTCTATTTCACTCTGTCTCTTTTTTTTTTTTTTTGCTGCTGAAGCAAATTGAGGCCACTAACGCAGCAGTAAGGCGGCTTTTCAGGTCGCTCAAAAAGCTGTGCTAAATGGGTTAGCTCGACCTAAATTCATTGTTAATTAGTTGGAAGGAAATGACACTACAACCTGCTAAAGGAGCACATATGAGAAAGAACTAATAGATAAAGGAAATTAAATGGAGAGCATCTTTAAACTGGTAAGCAGAGATTCCAAGTTGCGTCATTTCTTAGGTCTGAAATCATCTCCTCTGCCCTCATGTCTCCACTCAGGCGTGATGCGAGTGCAGGACCGGTGATTCACTTGAGTTTGTGGAGAGTCTGAGTAATTGACCTTGAAAATATTGGATTCTGGGCTAAGTCATCATCTCGGGAAGTAGGCTAAATTTCGGGATGCTCCAGCGGCCACATGTCAGCCATGTCTCATCTTTATCAGCTGAGGCAGCAGCAGCAGCAGCACATTTCTCAGGATAAACACAAACACTTCGCGTTCACCAAATGTTTTTGCCGTGAAGCAGATGTCCCGTTTCACCCCACGGAGTGTCGGTGAGCTTTTAATCAATGAAACCCTCCTTCTTGATGTTCTCTTGATGTTCAGCCAAAAATCTTGAGGCAAGCCTTGAACCTGAAGTCTTGAACCACATTATTCCAATGTCACTTACTCACATGATTTACAGCCAGAACATCATGTTCTGAAGTTAAACTAGGTTTGGCGAAGGGATACGCTTACAGAATATGTATGTAGGATATCACTGCAGCAAAAATATGATGTTAGACAACACGTTTGTGTCAGTGATGTCAGCTGGTCATCACAACCAAACAGTCCTGATGAGCTTCATCTTTTCACAACATCACAACACAGACACGTCGCCCACTGTGGTTTGGATCCACCTCCCAACCTGAGATAGTTGAGGACGCAGCCCACATACCTGCTCTGGTCCTGAGCCTGCAGAGGAACCAGGAACCCAGGTTGAATTTGAATC
>CAAKHB010003033.1:22761-33265 GCA_901007665.1 Aeoliscus strigatus | reverse complement strand
AAAAATCAAAATTCACCTCCAGTGCTCGTCTGTCTCCTTTTGTCTCTTTGTCTTCTGCAACACCGACACCGATCTGCTGCAGAGTAGAGGAAGCTGCCTGCCGCATGTGTGCTTAATAATGTGGCTAAATCTGACTGTTCCTCATGAAAAAAAAAGAAAAAATAAAACTGCTGAGGGGTGACGGGATGGGGAGAGGAGATCCCGAGAGGAGGTCTGGCCCTCCTGCGTCTTTACGCGCCGGTCCCTCCGTGCCAACGTCCAGTGTGTGTGGTCTGTGCACTGAAACAGTGTTTCCGCTATAGGTGGCTGTTGTTCATGAGCATGGAAGCGAACGACATGGCACGTGTTGGATTAGATTCCGGTGTGACCTTTTCAACCCTCTCCCTCCTGGATCTGTCGCCAGACACGATCGATTCTGCTGCTCTCTCACGTCTGCAGGTCGCATTGTTTAGCATTTAAGAAATAAGGGAAACCATGGGAGGGAAAGGGAGGTGTGTGTCTGTGTGTGTGTGTGTGGGGGGGGTGCATATGTGTGTGCCTGCTGCCACATACAGTAGAGCTGCCAGAGGGGGGAGGGGATGGAAAGGAGGAAAGAAGGGCAGTGGGTTAAGGATGTGCTGATGCTGAGACTCCCCTCACCAGCCAATCACCTCCTTGGTTCTGACCCCCTTCCCTTGCAGTAGAGGGTCTGTGCACACACACGCACACAGAGCCAACTCAGGCTCAGCCAATCAGGGATGGCGCAGGCGTCCACACGTGCATGCCATGATCCTGTCCGACTATCAGTGGGAAATATGTTGCATTTGAGGACGTGCACGCAGCTTTTCATTCATCTCGTCTGTCACAGACACAGAAAAGCGATGGCCGACGCCATCAAAGTGCTCGCCTCCGACGCACCTCCTCTTTCTGCTGATGAGCATTGAAAATAGGTCTCTGGATGCAAATGAGCTGCTGGCAGGCTGAGCGTCCCGTCACACGTCCACAGCGCTGCTCCTTTACATTCCAGAAGGGTCTACAACTCCACAATAGCAGCTGTGGTCCAGTGGTTAGTGGGACTGTCTGTTAACACAGGCTGGGGGTCAGCGCTCACCCAGTGTTTTACTACTGAAATAACAAAGAAGACTAGAGGTCAGAGGTCATGATTAGTGTACCAAGGTGTCTACTTTCCCTTTCTTGACCCCGTCATCATTCATTCTCGCCAACATCTGCTCATACAACACTATTTCCGTCATCGTTTCAGTCCACTTTCTTACAAAGGGGATGCACAAATGTCTCAGTTGTCAAAATAACCACGTGTGTAAACGGGGCCTAAAACTAAACCACTTGTCCTTTGTAGGAGGAACAAAAGTCCGTCAAGTGTTCCTAAGCGTCTTGTTTGCTGAGAACTTTGCAGCCCACTAATCAGAATAGCATCAGCTCATATTTAATCTCTCACACAGTGAATGTGATGATGTGACACGACAGGCTCTCGGCGCTCATGCTTGCTGGTCGCTGGAAGGACACGGCATCTGGCAGGATTTCAGGCTTTGTTACGGACGGCGGCTAATGAGGCCGGCGGATCATTCTTTTGACACTTGCCGGAGCATCGTTGGCTCACTTCCCCCCCACCCCCCACCCCCCACGCGTCAGCCTGTTGGTCCAGAAATAGATTGACGATGGCAGCGTTTAGGCAGGTGGCCTTTACTGACAGGATGTTTGGTCACGTGACCGTAAAACAGGAAGTCACACCGACATCACGCCTGTTAGCACGTCCGTGTTCAGTCCTGGAGCTGGACGGACGCCCTCGGGTATTTTTGTGTGGTTTAGCGAGAGGGGAAGACTGCTGATGTGGCTGCAGCTTAAAGGTCAGCGTCTGGATCAGTTTCATACGACAACCTGATACGAGTGAATGTCGACCAGATGTGTGTGTGTGTGTGATAGGGACAGAAAAAAGCAGCAGTTGGAGCTTGTTTTTCTGTTTTAGATTCAATTTTATCCATTGCAACGTTCAAAACTCACTTTCTTTTAAAGGACTCATGCTCTATTTTTTTTTTGTTGAGACTTATCGCCTGCCGCCATTTTTTTTCCTATCCTGAAGTCTGACTTCATCTCAAACAACAAACTTTTGAAATAAAGCAGCTTTTGAATGTGATACAACCTCCCATATCTGCCCACCTGTCTAAAATGCCTTGAGTGGCTTTCCCCTTACCCCCCCCCCGGCTCTCTCTCAGCGATAGGATAACCAGAGGTGAGTTGTGTCGGATAGATTCCGTCCTCTCTCAGGAGAGATGCTGCTTTTCGCTCCTTGAAGGAGAAGGACAGGAGAGAGCAGAGGAAGGAGGAGAGGTGATTGAATACAGAGGAAGTCAATGACCTGAGTGCTCCCAGTCCGTCACTGAAGGATCACTGTGTCTCCGGCGTTTTCTTCCCCTATCAACCACACCGCCACTCACACCAACACTCACCGTCGGCTAGCGAGTGTGTGAGACAGTGATTTGATGTTGAGGTGAAACAAAGACAGGACGAGTCTGTCTGTGTGGGAGAACCTCACAACGATCACTGAAGGCTGGGTAGGAAGCGTCAGTGGCGTGTGTGTGTGTAAGACTGGCATCTGTTGGTCATACACACACACACACACACTGTTGTTGGTGTGTGTGTGCTGTTGGGGTGCACGCTGAACAACAGGAGAGGGGAAAACTACCGTCCTACTTTTTCATGGCTCTGCGTCAATAGAGCTTCACTCAGTGATGCTTATTCATGTGTGTGCGCGCAGACACTGGCGGCATGACAGTGATCTGCCTCGGGCTGTGTGTGTGTGTGTGTGTGTTTGTGCGTGCTACAAGTCTACGGCTCTTTTTCCGTGTTCAAGTCATCCCGCTAATCTTCAAATATGGGCTGGCGAGCGGTCTGGGGTTCAGTGAATGGATGAGCATGAATGCTGAGGACACGCACACACAGGTCAGGGGGAATATTGGAACTAAGTGTGTGGATGTGTGTGTGTGTGCCTGCATGCAACTGGACGTGTGTGTCTCTTTATGTGTGTTGGGCGGAGGGCCGCGTTATTTTTTATTCATCTGATGTATTTATGTTGCATGTTTTTTCTGTTAAGTAGTTTTTTCAAGGACGCCCCCCCACCTGGTAATCACCATCATATGGTTTGTTAACCAAAGATTCCACCCTCCCATCATCCCTTCCTCTCGATCTCATTATTCAACCCCCCCCCCACACACACACACACACCACCCTCTGCTTCTCCTGTGACCTTGTCAATAACGTCTCCCTTTGCTCGTGCTCGCCTTTCATGTTTCTCCTGCCCGAGAGAAGAACAAGCGTGTGTCATGTGAACCTGGTTTGTTGCAGCCGAGGACCAAACAATGCAATTCAAGCCTGGTCATTAGCAGCAGTCAATAGGTTTGGGAATAACACACCAGAAAGGGGGGGGCATGACGCTACTGGAATGTAGCACAATAATTCATGAACCAGGTCAGTAAGTGTCCTCATTATTGAAATCCTTGACCTCTGACCTTCGGCAGCCTTTGTGATGGACATGATTAGCATCAATGATCAGCTGATGTCCGACCTCATTGAAAACTATCTGTCACAGCTTTGGGTGGCTGCTGGAAACACACCTGAGAGCGCCGCAGGTGCCATGAGGCCTTTGTGTGTCCTCCTCAGGACGATCTGACGAGGGAAAATCTGTGGAGAAACGAGTCGGTGAGAGGAAATCGGAGCGAGGGGACATCAGAAACTAATTATAAATACGGATTGACTGTCGGGTGACACGGTGAGGCAGTGGTCCAGAGGGTGTACCGTCACCTGTGACAGCTGGGAACGGCTCAAGCTCAACGAATGAATGAACGAACGACTGTCATGAACTCCGTTCTTACAGCGCGGCTGATGATCGAGCTGTTCGCCGAAGAGACCGGTCGATGGGACGTCGGGGATCTAGCAGGGGAAGGTCACTGTGGCTGTTTGTGTCGGCACGGACATCAATCTATCTGCCATTTCAATTGCCTGGATAAGAATATATACTTGTGGAGCTTCTGTGTGTGTGTGTGTTGACACGTTTCATGTAGCACCTGCACACACTCGCATCGGCTGCAAAACAAATCAGAGGTGCTGACACGACGTCCTTTCAGCCAGCGGAGAGGCAGCAGCTGGTGAAGCAGTTATAAACACACGCATCACAAAGGTGTCAAATGTCTGTCTTAAAAAGCAAAAGCAGGGTCAAAGGTCACCAAGTGTTCCTCTTTGTTATTTCGTTACCTCCTGCATTGTTCCTCCCTCTCCTCTCTCCCGCTGCTCGTCCTTCAGGACCCTCCGCCTGGCCCTCAGGGGCTTCCCCCTCCACTGACACCATTGATCACATGACTCCTGTGAAAGTTTTAGTCAATGTAGCTGCAGGGAAGGTGCATTGATTTAGCAACAAAGCTGAGCCGTGTCGCTCCTCACACAGCTGCTGATAGAAAATGATTTAAGTGTGTTATTCACATTATAAGTATGTTTATTCACCAAGTCCCTTGTGGGTTCTTAACCCTGTTTGACTGTCAGGGGCCTTTCACACCTGCCTTGTTAGGTCCTGATTCTCACACTTTGATCTGAACAGAATCTACAGATGTGAAAGGTCACTGGACCATGATCTGGACCAAAGAACCACAATCGAAAAGACGTAGTCTTTGTCTGGATCAAACTGTGAAAGCTTTTTTTTTAGGATAGTCTGGACTTTCCGTCCTACTGTGCTGAACTGGCACTAATATATAAGTAATAAAGTGGACTGAGGTGGTATTGTAGCACACACTGATTTCTGTTAAATTAACTAAATAAGTGGAGGGTTCGGAACTTGGAGTTGGTTTCAGCTGACACTGACACACATCCTATCCATGTGATAGAAGAAGATCATGAAAATGTCAGCTTGTTATTTACAGAGACGTCGTCGTCAATGACGCTCTGACGTCCTGTTCCGGCGCAAAAACTGACAGAAGCGTTTGTTTTATTTTTCTGGTTGAGCTTCCATCTTCCATCACGTCGGAGAGAAGCAGCTGCACGTGCAGCCAGTTTCAGGAATGAAAAGGCGTTTCGGAGGCAGACACCGACTTTCTTGTCTCCCTATGACATCTCCTCCCATACGGAGATGATCCAGTTATTCACTGGTTTCATTGTTGGCAGGCCGACGTTATAAACCGGCTGTGTACAAACACTGAGTCACTCTGTGCTCAGCTCTGCTGTGAGAAAACACTTCGTCATTCACACTTTTCTCAGAGAGGGAGAAGGAGGGAGGAGGAGAGACAGTTGTTTGGCTTTCAAAGCCAGAAGGGTGTGTTCTCGCGGGTGTGTCGTTTACCTGCATGTTAACACTGGCACTGCCCGGTGACCTGGCACATAATGGGCCTTAATGGGCCTTTACACGAAAACATACTGAGGATAAAAATAACGTCCACGTCATTGCTTTTCCTGTACAGATTCAACTCATTGCATTGGAATTTGAACAAAGCCTGATTTCTTGACTAGATTCAGAAGGAGGCTGCTGAACCTTTGTGCTGTTGATGTTTTCGAGCCCAGTTCGGCTGCAGGCTTTGCTTTGAACCGAGGAGAAAGGTCCGAAGAGGTCCCAGCTGTCGATAGAGCAACCTCAGGGAGGAACGGGTGCCTGGTACACACACACACACACACCCCTGAACTACCAAACTGAGGAACAGTCTTGAGACATATGCCAGTTCTTAGCAGGATTTGATTTTGAGGTGAAGAAACGGACACGCCGTCGACCGTAGAGCCGACACTAGTGTGTGGCCCGTGAATGATGTGAATGATTCCTGATTCCTTTGAAAGAACGAATCTTTTGCGTGAACAGACGGCACCGAATCACCTTCTGAAACGATTTGTTCCTTTCACAGTTCAGCTGAGTTGGTCCAATGTCCCACTGGTTTACTGTTGACGTCTTGATGTCAATGAGTCATCAGCCTGTGTATGTAACCACTGTCATCATCCTGCTAAGCCCCGCCCACAGGCTGTACACGGCCCTGAGCCCGCCTACACCCGATCAGCCCATGTGATTGGACTTTTGTTCATCGTTAATGAGCTCCAATGGTTTGCAGATCAGCTGTCACGTTTCCTGCAGTTTCAGCATTCACTCGGGTTGATGGAACACAGAAGACTTTGCTGTCACACGTACAACAACAACAGCCAGAGGCCGTTTTGTTAAAAACACGATACTCAAACAGTGGTCTCATTAATGTCACACACATGAATCCATCCTCCAGTGAGGGTGTGTGGTGCTGGAAACGGCACTCTTCCTCTCTAGAAGTGACTAAAATAGATCTTACAGCCGCAGACGGGCATCAAACGGCAAAACCATCCACGGCCCCTCCCGTTGTATTTCCACACATCAGATGGACTGATGCTGTCGGATTGGACTCTGAAAAGAATCTTTGAACGTTGTCGTCGGAGTGAAACTGTGATGTCTGTTCTCAGGACGTGCAGGTTTTTACTTATTTACAGGGCGACTCCTGCATGAAGGATGAACACATGAGAATGAACAGTTCTGTCAACTCTCCGCCGTGGTTGATTCTTTCCTCCACCCCAATATGGACTGTACCTCTGGGGTCCAGCTGACTCAGCGTGGGAACGAGCTTTCGGGGGGGAGGGACGAGCTCGACGGCCGAGGAGAGCGGGATGCAAACACTTTCAGTCCCTAAACTACCCATCCCATCCTCTCCTCTCCCAGTTTGTCTCTCACGTCACTCGGTCTCGTGAGATCAAGTCATCCCACCTTGAGTTCCTCCACGCTTTGATGTGACACCGTACGGTGGCGTCGGGGGGAGGAGAGCTGAGCCGTGAGGTTTTTCTCTGTTGCACAATCCTCCTCTTCCTTCCTCTGCCTCATCAGTGACCCACTTCTCTGCGCTGTGCCTCTCCACGTCTCTCACCTTACTCTCTTGTGCGTTACTAAACACTAGGTCTCTCCTCATGACTTACTGTCACTTCTACCTCTTACCTTAGCTCGTTTTTGTCGATTCGTCACAATTGTCTTTGTTTTTAAGCACCTACTTGGACTTTTCTGTTCGACCTAACTGTGACAGCTGCCCTGTTCCATGATTTTCTGACTGATAGACGTATGACACAAACATATTATGTCCTTTCTTCATAGGATGATGGGTAATAAACAAATTAGCAACGTCTCTGCGGTACGTGACAATCCAGGGGCTCCAGAGTGTTGGTGTTCCAGGTGATGCTTCATCGCCGTCTCAGAGTTTGTATTTAATGTGTTTCACTGGTTTGTTTTCAGTGAAATGCTGACGTGTGATATCAACAGTAACACAACATGTCGATTCATTTTCCTTGTCAACATAATTGTTGCAGCCTCTTGCTTTGTTTTCGCACTGACAAACCAAAATGCGTCAGTCTGGGCAATAACCTCTCCTCATCTGGAGAACCTCAGCCCATGAATTCACCAGGTGATTCAAATCCGTCTCGGTCTGGATTGTTTGGTCAATCACAGTGTTCATGAAACAAACGAGCCTGTAGGTGTGAAACCCTCCTAATTTACCCATAAACAGAGCAGAATGAAGTTGTGTTCCAACTGGCCTCGAGGAGATAAAATATAGACCTTCAGTAATGACCTCTTCCACATCTCCCTCCGATACGTCGGCTTTAAATAGTTCTGACCGCGATGAATCACTGGGAATGTAAAGTGGTTCCTGTAAAGTGGGACCTTTGACTCGTTGTTTGAACAAAGTCTGAATAGACTTCATGAGTCACAGAGTTCGGGGAGCGCACATTAGCTTTGATTCACCTCATCACATAAGAAGCAGACGGTAAGCGCTGCCGGCTGCTGAGCTGTCGGAGAAAACAAGTCTGACGCAGTTGGCTTCTCTTTCCCTCGTCGCATATCCGTTGGAGCACACTTTGTCCTACAAGCACAAGAGACAGAGGGAGGGAGTCTCTTTGCATCAGGACATCAGCAGCTCTGACTGTGGACCGTTCCTCTGATGCTGATGGACGGGTAGAGACAGCACCAGGAAATTGCTGTAAAGCAGAAAAGTGTGTGTGTGTTTCCTCTGAGCCAAAGTCATCAGCGATCACTGTGAGTGACAGAGGGTGACGAACTGCCTGCTGACAAATGGAATCGATCCACACAGCTGGAGCCAAGAGTTCATCTCTCACTAATGAAATCAAATCCCTCTAGAGGAACAAAGTGGAATTACAGGACAAGATGCAGCGACGTTCCCTTTTCCAATGCTCCCTGAACTGATCCCGTCAGGAAAAGAGCGCTGGCGTTGGAAGGCTTTTACCTAAACTGAAACAAAAACAAATGCAGATAAAAAAAACATGCTACAGCATTTTCAACCTAAAACTAAAATGAACAACGACTCACACGTTGAACGTGAGCATGAAGTTAATTACTTTGACACACTGCCCCCTTCGACTCCTCCCACAGCTCTGGTATTCTGTCATGTTTTCTGGATTCGCATGTCACCTCAGTCCTGTGGTTCCACGGCGCGCTCGTTCTCATACTAATAGATGAAGGCTTTGATATGTTCCACCACGTTCCCTGGCCGCCCAAGCCACGGGTCCTCTTGAGACACACACACACACACAAACACACACACTACACGTCCACTCACACTCACCTATTTAAGTAGTACAATATGTTCCTTACCCCTTCATAGCCTCCAAACCTTTGCCCTCAAATCTTTCTATGTGGAGTTTCTGTGCTCTCCCTGTGTCTGTGTGGGTTCTCTCCAGGTACTCCAGCACCCTCCCCCATAAGCATGCTGAGGTTAACTGGTCACTGTCAATCACCCGTAGGTGTGAATGGTTGTCTGTCCTTCATGTACCTTGACGTTCACCCGTTAACCGCTGGGATCAGCTCCAGAACAACCGATACCCGTAAAGGGAGCAATGGGAGAGGATGTATGAGGTAATGAGTTTTGCACTGATCTTTGACGATGTCCTTGGTTCCCAGGAGGTTTCAAAGTGCTACTCGACGACCTACATGCACTGTGCACTTGTGTAAAAGATGGTGCATGGCACTGGAAAGCTGCAGCTAGTGGCATTAGCAGGCAGATGAGCTACTGGAAAGGCCACTGTTTGCACGTGGATTCAGCGGATTTATTTCCCATGAGGGAGTTTGGGAGATATATCAGGCGATAGCTGGAAGGCAAGTGAGCAGCCGCCCTCTTATATCTTTGCACGAGCCTTGTGGTGCAATAAAATGAGGCAGGAGGACCTTTTGAAGTGGAGTGGAGCGGGATGCCGCCTACAACCACAGAGCCATTCAGGGGCCCAGCCCTGATGACACAACACGTCGATGACATTTCCATATGATGGCGGTTCCTCCTGGGCACATGTTCTGTACGTTGTGGCTGCTCGGAGCTTGACGAGCGCAGTGCTGAGCGTGAAACGAAGGGAAAATGTGAACTCTGTGGTCTCCCATTTCCATTTCAGTTGGTGGTTTGCATGTCCGTCACAGCGGCTCGTTAACCAAAGTCTCTGTGGTGTCGTGTTGCAGGAGGAAGAGATGCCAGAGGTGGAGATCGACATCGATGACCTGCTGGAGGTCAACAGCGACGACGAGAGGGCCAGCAAACTGCAGGTACACGCCTGTGACCCTGTGTGTGTCTTTGTTTGTACCAGCAAATCTGTTTTTAGCGCTCGCTTTAGTGAAAAATGTACCAAACAGTTTATTTTAGGGGATTTAAACAGTAAAAATAGATAAAATCTAATGAATAAATCACAGCTGTGTCCTATTTTCTCCTCTATTAGTCAGTGCTAACTAATTTTCCACACTTTGTGGAAACATTTAATTGACAATGAACCAGTCACTGCTACTTTTCAGAGGCACCTCTGACAGCAGATGATGTGAGTGAATACACATACATATATAAATCAATAGCTACTATGGTTGACACGGCGTTCAAATCTTGGGAGTAGCATGAGTTGATGTGTACTCTGTATATATAGACTAGAGATCCGTTTCTGGATCAATGACGCTGCCTTCCCTGCTCCTTTGCTCTTCTTCTTCTTCTTCTTCCGTCTATACGCACTCGATGACATCATCCCGATAGCTCAGTGAGATGTATGTATGTCAGCAAGCAGGAGCTCTGCTACGGAGTAACTGTATAGAACATAATTCATGCGGCACCAGACAATTAGGACACATATTTGAACCTGCTGATGACAGAGATACGAATCAGACAAAGTACAGAAGAATTCCACTGATAACAGATCAATAGTTAGTGTTCCACACGCTCCTGAACCTTTTTCTCTCCTTTGACAGGAATCGTTAATAGACTGCTACAAACCCACAGAGGTGAGTAGGTTCACTGTCCTCCACACACAATAAAAAACATATAGTTGATCATTGATCTGATCATTGACCGATTGTTTCACAGTACCAATGCTGTGTCCTAGATATATGTGTGTGGTTTCATGACTGTCTGAGGACACGCACACACACCAACAACCGGCGGACAGCCGCACACAGTGAAAACACATTCAGACACTGGAAGGCTGCTTCGTTCTTTGA
>CAAKHB010003032.1:0-11582 GCA_901007665.1 Aeoliscus strigatus | reverse complement strand
CTCTCACCTTTACAAAGTGTGTGTGTGTGTGTGTGTTCATGGTTTGTGCTGTTCTGGATTCTTTCATCACCTTTCATCAGATCTTCTGGATGTTTTCCAGAAGACGTCTTTGTCTTTTCCTTGTGACAGGTTTTTCAGAGCAGACGTCCGTCGTCCGTCGTCCGTCGTCCGTCGTCCGTCGTCCGTCGTCCGTCGTTCATCACAACATTCTGATGTGTTCATTTGGTGCAAACATTGGTTCCTGCTGCTTTGCTCTCACGTTTATTGGACCACATGCAGGTCGAGTTCCTCCGTGTCTCTGACTCGTAAAGGTCCACACCCTCGACGTAAATCACCACCATTATTCAAATCCTTTGGAACCAATCAGCGTGACGGTCATAACTGAGATTATTTGACACATTCAATCATGGCACCGACCCTCAGGGAGACACTCTCTCCATTGGGGGGGCGCGGGATAAACAGCAGGTAGTCAGAAAATAAAGAAGCGGAGACCGGCAGGGACGTTGTCAGTGAATCAACTCCAGACACAATGAGATTGGATCTTGAAAGAGTTCCTCCACCCAGTCTGGCTGCAAATTCAGTTTTCTGCTGCTCGGGTGTGTCTAGACTACTTCTAGTCTTGGCTATAATGACCTAACTGACTTGACCTCTGACCTCTGGTCTCACATATTCACGGTAACGGACTTGAAGTGAACGTTGGTGAATGTAAGTGATCCATTTGTAGCCCACATCTGCACTGATGTGTTCGTTGACCTGTGGGTCTGGGTGGTCCTGAGGAAGTCGGGGTGTCACTTTGGCCCCCGTCCCGTCCTTCATGTGGTTGGTGCTGTTCATTTGAGTTGGTGTGAAAGCTGGAATCAGCTACTCTGAGGAACGCCTTGAAGGAGTGGACCACGGTCAGATGAACTCTGCAGCACGTCGTCTCATCCAAATGATCAAAACATGAGGCATCCATATGTGTGTTCTCCACAGGGGGTCTGGACACCACCAGAGGCCCCTCCCTCAGGAGTTCAACTGGGTCCACAGCCTGAACGTATGACGCTTGTGGGCTATCTGAGGTGACCTTTGACATCTCTGATGTGGTCACAGAGATCCCAGAGGTCGTAGAGGGACGACCAGGAAAAGGTGTCTCCGCTGTCAGCCAACGTGACGACATGCAGCCCTTGTAGAGTCACATGATTCAGCCGCTTCCTCCTCACCATCCATCAGAGCTTCGTCTGCAGGTCAAAGTATTTGTCTTTTAATTTGCCGCAGATTCTCACATAACTGAATCCTCTTTGCCTGTAATGCAAACACGCCGACGTCCTCCGAGGCCTCTGAGGGGCAGGAGGAGGAAGGGAGGGGAAGAGTTCGAGAAAACCGTAATGAGATATAATTACAGAAGACACAGAGAGACAAGAGACAGAGGGGAACAAAGAGTTACAGCGCACATGTCCTGGCACTCTGAGGACTTTCCTGACTCAATAGTTATGCTTCCCAGCACGTCTCTGTGTGCTCTGGACTTTGAGGTGCAGGGAGGGGCTGATGATATCAGGAGACTATTAATTGAAGGAACAGACAGATCCATCTTGGTCAGACTTGGGCCGTTGTGTCCTCAGAGAGCTGGTTAGTGTTGACTAATCAGGGTGCTCAGTCTGTGTCCTGTGTTGTACTTGGCCAGTGTTAAAGTTCTTTATGTTTTCAGACAAGAATCCTTCACAATTCCATTTTTTTAACAGTTGTTGTCCTTTTTAATTTTAGTTTCATCTACTGCAAACGCTACAGGTCTGCTTGTGATGTCAGATAAGGCCACTGGTTTATCTTTGCACACTCATTTCAAGGCTCTCTCTCTCTCTCTCTCTCACACACACACACTTGAAAACATTTGAGGCTCCACACACTTGATATCAGTGACAGAGTCTGACTGAAGTTTCTTTTGGCGTCTGCCAGTGTTTGCTCTAAACTTCGAAGTCTCCAGTATATCGTCTCTGCTGAGGAATTTGTGGATTTTGAAAGCTGTGTGTTTTAGTCCAAGAGTTCTTTTATGGTTCTGGTTTTCAGTGTTGCTGACAAAAGCTGGCAGCCCGTGTGTCCCGTGCTTGTCGAAAGAACCGACTGATGCCGGCAGCGTTCGTAAGGTGGACGTCCCACGTACCTGACGTGAAGATGGGGGGGTTTACGGCCACTGACAAAAAGTAGACAAAGAAATAATCCACAGAGCTGATGAGTACTGAGGATGTGGGCATCGTGTGGACGTTCTCTGTTCCACTGCATTCCTGAGCAGATATGATGTTATAAAAAATATGAAGAACTACTTTAGAAATGTGTGTTCATATCACCGGGATGATCCACGGTGAAGAAAACACATTCCATCCCTCCACAAGTGGTGGAATGGTGCATTCTAAGGCAGTAGTAAACCATGGTACCCGTCAAAAACACTGATTTTCAACTGAACTCCACAATATGAGGCCACACACACACACACGCACACGCACACACACACGCACACGCACACGCACACGCACACGCACACGCACACGCACACACACACACACACAATGTTATGCTGAGAGTTAATTGTTCACATGTGGTTTGAATTCTGTAACTCAGAAGTGATTCACACCGTAGTTTGTGGGGGGGCCATGTTGGGGACGGCACCACAAAACGAGAGCAGAAAAAGACATTTCGGAGCGTGGAAGTACCAGTAATGACTGTTGAACATGAGCGTGATAGCAGCGAGTGCTCCGTGTCGTTTGGGGTATTCACAGACACACCGGGGGCGACACTCAGAGTCACACCGTTCGTAGGATTCCTCTTGTTTAGGATGTGACTCACATGACTCTCACATGAGAGAAAGATCCTCATCCGGAATCAGTTCAAGTTGGGTTCAGCACCGAATCATCATCAAGCCGCTGACATCACCGGTGGTCTCGTTAATCAGTGTCCATGCCCCTGAAAAGACATGGACAAATCAAGACTTTAACTGCAAATATCCAACATTACAAACACTAACACAATATAGTAAACCCAGGAAGAACTCCCAGGAATGTCCTTTTGGCACGAGCTGTTTCTTGGCTCGATGAAGACGTTGCCTAACAAACTGAGGGCTGAGGAGCAAACCTGCAGCATGAGGACGTGTGCAACTCGTTCAACATGCAGAATGGAACGTGATGCATTTCCTGTTTTATGATCTCCACATCTGTTATGTCCCATCATCCGGCTTTCAACTCTGCTGGAATATTAGCTCAACGTCCCAACACCTCCACCTCACAGCTCATCATTCAGTGTTCATTCATTTTTCACACTTAATTTTGTCCATGTTGTTCCGTCCCCTAAGGAGTATTTGCTGGCGTGCGGTGTGTTACCAGGATTAATGGGATGATTTTCACAGGCTTTATTAGAAGGACAGACAACGGCCTGTGGAACTGCAGCAGAAAATATACTCACAAGAGGATCACACAGAATTAGTGGCTTCTGACTGGACGTTGCGTGTTGCCGACGGCGTAGCCTGACGTGCACCTCTCCACTGTGGATCTACACGCCACAGCGCTGCTGACAACAAAATGCAAATGTCCAAAGGGTGATTTGTCTGCAGGTCTTGCTGGGATTGCTGCAGACATAAAATCCAGGCACTTTCATTCGCTCACGCTGAAAGAAAAACAATGAAAACCGCAGCGGGATTCAATGCAGAGTGATGAAGAAGTACAACTACTCATGATGCCGTAGGCCGCACTTGCCTAGGCTGTGTGTTAATTCCTCACAGAGGCATAAATCTCACTTTACATGACTCGTAGTCGACCCATCTGCTCAAACCTTCCTTAGTTCTCTTCAGCAAGGACTCAGTAAAAATACGGCCTCTGGAAAATGCATAACATAAAATCTGTTTAAAAACGTTTAACAGACAAAGGTTGTGTGAGTACTGATCTTAAGATCTTTGGAGTCCCTTTTAAGCCCTTTATAAATGGAAGGTATTATTATTATTATTGTTGTTATTAATAATAATAATAATAACAATAATAATAATAATAATAATAATAATAATAATAATAATAATAATAATAATAATAATAATAATAATAATAATAATAATAATAATAATAATAATCTGGGTCACTGCTGAGATTAGCAAGTAATCAAAAATGAGAACACAATGAGATGAATGAAATGAAAAATGAGCAAAAATAGAACACAGTATGTCTACAATGAAAATGCAATCAACCATAAGTACCAGCAGTGATCGGATGGAGGCGACGTCAAGTTTACAAATCATAAAACAGACATATTCTGTCAGTGATTTAGATTTTCAGATGGTCAAATCAATGATAAAACAGCTGATATGACGTTTTTAAAGAGCGTCTCTAAAGTGTAGTCATATTTTGCAAAACAATAGCAAACAAAGGAGTAAGTCATTTTCCATGTTCCTACGTTAAACAAGGTTAAATATATTTATTAAACAGATGGGAAAACATTTTTTAAGATTTACACACGGCCCATTCGACGGCGCTGAGCCAGCTGGACGTCGGCTGTGTCTATGAACCAACTGTGGAAAGACCCGGTCTGTGTGGCTCCAATGATATATTTACCTCCCATCCTCCATCACTAAACTCATCTCTATGTCTTTTCCCATGAAACAGTGTTCTCTTCCCACAGGATGACTCTTTTTTTTTTTTTTTTACTCTTTCCGCTTGCTTTTAAAAAAACAAGCAAAAGAAATTCCTTTCCATTGTGAAAAGTGTGTAAAACATATTGTGCCTGACCAGAGTCTGAACTGGGTCACCAAGCCTGTAAATCCAAACCCAATTTAAATTCCTTCTCGATAGATGGTCACCCAGTACGACGGTGGAATACTATGATAAATATACTATCCTCGTGTAACAGTCTGGGTAAGGTCTTATGAAAACATGACCAGATATGACTAGACTGGAGCGCAAATGGACAAAAAACTCACAACGGTGCTCACCGAGGGTAGACAAGATAAACAATGGGCACTTTAGCTATATTGCCTGGATCTGTTGGGTTTGGATCCGAGAAACCTTTGTACAACCCCTGAAACTCCAAACACAAAAATGCCAAGATCGTATGGGAAACACACAAGACATCATCTTCACTTTGGCGTCTTAGTAAACAGCTCAAATATAAGACTGTTAAACAGTTAAAAACAAAAAACACACGCCCATGGAGGGAATATTATGAAGAGGACGCTAGCGATAGCCCATGGCGCCACGCTGGAGTGAAGGCAGTAGAAGCACTGAATACTTCCCAGAGGAACTAAACCCAGAAACCTACAAGTGAACAGGGGCAGAAATGCTGTTGATGTCCAAACTAAAATCTGCCCTCATTGGGTGTGTGTAGAACCCTCTTAAAAAACAAATGTGGTTGCATGGAAAATCATTATTATATCATTCAGAATATAAATCATCTAGTTCAGCACAGACCTGAAACCACCCAACACACACACACACACACACACACACACACACACACACACACACACACACACAGTGTCTGCTCTTACTTGCACCACGTGATACCAAAGAACCTTCATTGTCATTCCCATTGTATAAAAGTCACTCACAGAAGGAGAAACAAGAGAAAGAAAAATCCCAGAATATAATATACTGACGGTATGAATGTAAGAAAATGAAGCCATAAACTGCAAATTGTTAAAACAAACAAACAAACAAACAAACTATGAAGTGCCTGGATGAACATGTGGGAGGAAAATCCAAATGAATTGAGCTGATCTAAGATGGACGTCCTCCCAGAAGAACACTCACACCTTACGTCAACGTCAACAAAACAGTCCGATAACGCACTGGCGGAAAATGAAAGAGGATGCAAAGGTAAGATGACTGGAAGGAAGGAAACCGGCTTTTCAAGACAAACAGAAGAAGAATCTGTCCTGGGTGTCCCTGAATGTCGACTGGGGGACGAAGACCCGGCCAGCCCAACCACGCTAACCAGATGAGCCCACTCATCGACAACCCACTCACCCCTCCGTCATGCTGACTGCTCATCACTGGCACTGGGCTCCAGGGAACACGATGTCAAAACGCGATGGCCTCTCGATGATTGTGCAAAACTTTGTACGTCAATTCAAACTTTTCATTTCTCATCAGAGAAATAGATTGCAAAACCCAACGCAAACATCTGCGATGTCGTTCTGCAGCACAGGTCTGGGTCTACAGGATGTTGGTCCTGGCTCTCCCATCTCATTTAGCACCGATGCAAACAACAATGGCGTGTGTTTTTCTTTTGTCTGACATGGGAACACGATGACACAAAGTATTGGTGCTGTGGTTAGCGTGACTGATGGGTGTTTACATGAGCCTTCAGTTGAATATCGAGATCTTCCAGGAAGTATTTTATCCACAGATGCTTTGATTTCCAGGCAGAGGTTAGTCTTATCAGACCATACACAGGAAGTCCATCGCTGCTGTGTGACGACACAGGATCATCCAGTCCGATTCTGGAGATGTAGACAACTCCGATCACAGCCTCTTTAGGTGCCCAGTGTTTTCCGAGGTGACCGTGCTACAGTTCGTTCATTTCTTTGCCTGAATCATTCATCTAGAAACCTTCTCCGTGACAGTGTGATGAGCGATTACGGCCCAAACAAACCAAACCTGGATGTCTGTAGTTAATGGTGTGAGGCTAATTGCACTCACACGCTGAGGGGGTCAACAGATAATTAGACTACTAAACCACTAAACAAGCCCTGTGTGCTTTCTGTGCATTTGTGGTCTGTATTTTACTCCTTGGCACTCGATCAAACCATTTTCTGGACACGTCTTTCACCATCTGGACTAAAGATGTACACGACGAGGACAATCAGTCTGTTAATTCATGTGCTGCTCACTTCTTCTCTGTCCTGGTTTAATATTCACTGTATAAGTGTGTCAGTGAGCTTCTGCATCACATTCACGTGGGCGTCGATAAAAATCCTTCTAGCAATGAGCCGCAGCTTCCCGGAGAACGTCTTGGACTTAAGGGAACGCTGAAAAATAAATAAATGGATGCGAGGACATTTAGAGTTTAACAGGGCACAGTTACCGTCAGTTTGTGAAGACAAACACGGTGGAGATAAGAAACAATAAACATGGTCAGCATCTGGAAGGCTGTCAGTCATCTCACTGAAACCACTGGTCCTAAAACATCTCATTTAAAACAGCCTCATATATTCAGCATACCGGTAGTTAGTGTATTAAAGTGTTAAACGTCTTCTGTCAGCTGGTCCGAGGCCAAGAAAAGCCTGTTGGAGTTTTTATTCCAGTAACAATGGAAGTTATCAGATATTTCCTCCTCTGTGACAATAAACAATGAGGCGCTGGTGTCTAACAGCATCAAGTCACATCTGCATTCATCCTGTGAAGTGAGTGAATGTGGGTCTGCGAGAGCGGAGCCACACATTTGGAACACGGAAGTGCAAAAGTTTGGTACGTTGTTGCGTGCGGATTTATTGGGAATCGCCTGCTATAACTCTGTCACGCTAATTCAGTTCAATTTCTATTTCAATTTTATTTCTATCACCCTGTCCTTGAATGGGGGGAAAAAAGGGAAAACCTCAGGGAGAACCAGAGAACGAGGGATCCCTGGAGAAAGCCAGGAGATGAGGAGACTGTCCCATCAACTCCAGATTGGATGACACCAAACCTCCAGGAGAGAGAAGGCGTTAGAGACATGCAGCGATTCTTGGTCAAGAAACATTTGGGGCAAGAACCAGGGGGACAAACTGGATTCTGAAGCACCGATGTGCATGCTCAGCTGGGTGAACCCACGAGGAGAAGAGGAGTCAGAGGTCTACGTAGGACGAGGATGTGGAGGTGGAACGTGGTAAGGGTTTCCGAGAAAATCGTAAAAAATGACAAATTGTCCCATCATAGGAAATGAATGACATTCCAGAGGTTTCCACAGCCGTCTAGTTCAGATGGAGGAGGTTTCTCAATCTGTGGCCCGTGGACCCCAACAGGGCCTCTCCACAAAGTATCAGGGGCCCCTATCTAGTACCGCTGCTATGACTCTACTATACTACTATACTCTACTACTATATAAACTATATATCAGTGTCCTCTGGGCCTTCTCACCAGGCCAACTGTAGGTGGTTTCTCAAGCTGTGGCCCGTGGACCCCGACGGGGCCTCTCCACAAATCCTGACAGACCACTATCTACTACCTCTTCCTCTCACTCTACCACGTTAACCTGAATCTACGTGCTCTGGGAATCATCGCCATGAGTGTGCGGTTTGTCAACCTGTGGCCCGTGGACCGTGACGGGTCCGGCAGCAGACCCGCATTAAAATAGCATATCAAAATAATTTGATATGAATTAAATTTTTAATGAACGGAGACAGAATCTGACAATGACAAGATCATTGTCCGATTATTCTCAGTGAAATGACAGGAGACAGAAGGCCGCAAACCGTTGAACGCACATCGCTGGCAATGCTAAACCATATGAGTCAGATGGGTGTTGAGAAAACCACCTCCAGAGTCCTCACCGGTTCTCACGGCTCCACCTTACCGCTTTGGATGTCACGCTGTTTTCACAGTATACTTCATCCAGACCTGTGGTCGTCCTTCAATATGAAAATTCCTTCCTGTTTGTGATGATTGACTTGAGCCCGAATTCCTCCGGTGAGGATTCGAGCTACACCTAAAGGCTTGGAAAGAACCGTCTGTCGAGTCAACAAAACAGAAGCATGTACTTCCAATAATTCCATGATGATTTTTCTGCAATGCGATTTGAATTTAGTAGGCAGAGTGAAACTGAAACTGAGTGTTTTCATTCTGTTAATACTGCAAGTACGTGTGCTGTACATGTACATTGCCATCTTTGTGAGAACCTCTTGTGCATGTTCCTTGGTTGGTGCAGTGACATTTAGACAATATATTTTTACGTGACGTGTATTTGTTGTAACGGTTCTTTGATTCTTCCAGTTAGTCCTTGTAGTAACTTTAACACCAGACTTTGGAGGAATGAACAGACCAAAACCCTTTCACTGCGCATTCTGTGGAGAAATCCCCTTGTTCCTTGACAGGGCTGTGAAAGTGGTTGCAGTCTCAAAGTTTCCTGTTCTTGTACATCAGTGTCTTGGCAGAGTTTCATGGTGAGTCTTCGATGACCCGTTTCACCATCGCCGTCTGACACAGTCCAGTGTGGACAAGCTGATCTTGGGATCTCACCTTCCATAGCTTTTGGAGTATCTCATGTTGAACAACGCTGCCAGTGCAGGGAAATGTCAGTGTCTTGTGTTGATTTCAAAATGTAAAAACATACAACCATGACAGTGACCCTATCTGCATACGAGGCCTCTGGTGTCAAGTGGGGGACGTTAGGTGCAAAGCTGCTTTCACCAAGAGACCGTTTGTGCCAGCTGACTTTGGATAAGAAAAACGATCCGCTCCATTCTGTTCGCCAGCGGATCTCCAAACAAGTCCCACCTGTGGCCGATTTGCTTCTGGGTACTCTGGTTTCCTCCCACATGCAGCTAGATGATTTACAGACTCTGAAATTGTCCACATACATGAAAGTGAAGAATTGTGAATCTGTATGAATGAGGTGTTGAGCAGGAAACGTACAAAGCATGTATTTAAGATGGAATTGGAGCTACTGCATTACAAAGTGACCTCATGTATCAAATGTGCATATGATGTTTTCCGTCATTCATTTTTATCCCAAAACATGAATAAAGTGTCCCAGTGAAGACAGCCTCCCTCTACTTTCAGTGACGAATGTAAATGTTCTTTAGTGGTCTGAACTTTTAGGAGGAGACTACCGGAAGTCTCTAACATAAATCTCTTCTTCCATGGAGTTTTTTTCTCCCTGCATGTTATAAATCACAGACACAGAAAATTCAGTTTGTGGTGGATGACGTATGGAATGACAAGAGACAGTTGGAACGCCGTTGACAGACTGAAGTTGGAACCGCTGCTGTTGCCTTAGGCCTGACTCGATGTATATGGGCTTGTGTGTGTGTGTGTGTGTGTGTGTGTCTTAAACACACATTTGACACCGTCTGGACTCAGACACAGTCTCTCGTCTCTGTCGATTCCTTCAGCTCCGTGTGTGGGGCTGAAATCCTGCTTTGTGATAGAAACGGTGATGGCGCAGGAACGAGGCTGCTTTGTGAGCTCACACTCACCGGGTTCATCAGCGGCTGCTGTGTGTCCGCCGGCATCTGATTTCAAATGAGAGGAGATGAAAACAAACTGACTGTCACATGACTCTTTCCTCCTCTCTGTACTGTTGTTGTGAGTTTCAGTAGAGTTCATTTCTGGTATGTGAACCCTGGGAGGCTCCAAATGTCCAAACACTGCGACCTGAAGAAGCTGACATTGTGATTAAAATACTCTCGTAGATGATGAGTAAATGAGTCGAAACAGGAACGATGTGTTCGGTTGCTGACGTTGTCGTTGATCAGATGAGTGCAGCCTCACTGAGATGTGAATGGGAAGAAGAACTGGGAGAAGAATTTGTTTCAGGCTCAGCCGACAATCACAAACCTCTTATTGTGTTTGATTGCGGTTTGGAATATTTCCTGCAAATGATGTTGGAAGGTCATTGAATTTGGTTTAGGCTGATGTCTGTTTTTTACAGAGCTTAATTATGGGTTATATCAGCGCTTTTTTTTTTCATTTTTTACAGAACTATCTAAGGAATTCTATGCCTAAAGCAAGAGAATTAGATTATATTTCTGGTATTCCTTGTAACTGTGAGTGTGTTGTGTATTTATTCTCTACCTATCAATACATGTTGTGCTCATAGATATTGCCATAAACAAGTGTTTATTGTAGTGCCAATTTCTACTTTGACTCAATCTTCTTTTCATACATTTGATCCTTTTCCACGTCGGTGTCAGAGTTGTCTGTTTTGGTTTGGTGTCTGTGTTTGTTTCTTTTTTTTTTTCTTGCCTTGTCTTTCTCCTCCCTCTGGCTGGCAGTGCAGGTGTGGCCAGACTGATTGGGAGCAATCAGCGCACCTGATTCTCATCGGCGCGCTGATTGCTCCTGCTCTTAAGCCGTGCTTTGGCTGCGCCCCACTGCCAGATTGTTTGTGCTTCCATGCCTTACTCTCCCGCCATTTGTTACTCTCGTCCGTCGCTTCCCGTTTGCCCTCTAGCTCTTGTTCCGTCGTGTTTTCCGGTTTCCGCCTTAGTGTGTGCTTTCTGTTTTATTCGGTCTGTGTTTCTCCCTCCAGTTTTTGTGGAGCGCCTTTTGTTCTCTTCGTGTCTCGTGTTTTCGCCCCTTGTGGTTGTTTTCTGTTTTCTCTCGTTCGTGTCCTGCCCGCTCGCCACGGTACAGTGCGTCCTTAGTTTATGGCTGATTTTCGGTTTGTGTTTGTGTCATCATTGCTGTGCTACCTGGTTGTGCAATAAACTACCTGTGGCTCTATCCTGATTCTCCGTGTGCTGTGCCTGCATCTTTGGACCCGTCCTCAAACCCCGGGCAGACGCCCGTGACAGCCGGAGGAGGAAGTCAAGGAAGCTGAGTGTGAATCAGCTGAACTGTCAGTGATGCTGTGTTACACAGACAAGAGCTGGTTGACAAAGTCACAACGTCTTTAGAAAAAGGTGCAGAGAGAGTTTCAGTCTTCTCCTGAGAGAT
>CAAKHB010003031.1:48610-67258 GCA_901007665.1 Aeoliscus strigatus | reverse complement strand
GGGAAGAGTGGGGGGGGGGGGGGGGGGGTGCCAGAAATGGACCGAAATAGATAACTTGTCTTTTTTGGTATGTGTGTGTGAGTGTACAGCAGTTGGAACGAGGGAACTTCGACCGCCGGCAAACAGTATGAAATTTGAAATATTAGCTGACGTCGTGATTGAACATGGCTCCCTTATCACTGGGTTGCCAGGTTGGCCGGCTATAACGATGACTTATCACAGGATTCAGGAACACGGAGTATATAACAAGATTCCCTGACATGACAAACTCTGCCCTGAGGAGACACACACACACACACACACCATGCTGTGGCCAAAGCCAGGCCACCCTGGAGTCTGCAGGATTCTCACAGGAATGCAGTCAGGGTGGCGGTGCGTGTCAGTGAGAAGAATATGTATGTGGTGAGGTCTCTACAAGATGAAATGCACACTGACAACATGCAATGACATTTCGCTTTCCCTCAAAACAATAATGAGCACAATATATCATCAGTGCTTCTGGCCAGGTGAGACATTTGGAGCTTGCTTATCCACTTTCGAAACCCAGCACATCTCCAACTGCGTCACCGGCGTTAGGAGGTAGTACTGGATGAAACGCCATCACCTTTAAACACCTTTATTTAGTTTTTATTAAGTTTTCGCCCGTGAAAAAGGTTCATTGAGGAATATTTTTCATCATCGTCTTTGTCGACAAAATGAACACTGCTTGTTTGTTTTCTGTCCAGCAGACGTTTCTTCCGTCTCCCTGATTCCATGTGGACACAACATGACTCTGACTCTGATAAAATCATAATGGAACATTACGTCTCTGTAAAGTTCTCCTTCATTCACATGTGTTCGGTCTAGTAACTGTCTTTTTCAGTTTTTCGCAGTTTAGGGATGTGGACAGCGATCAGGCCTTTGTTAGACGCCCATTATCGTCTCTCTGTCTCTGAGGGGGCGTTAGGAGGAGGAAGATTCAAGGTTAAACTGGACTGAAGGGCGGATATGGAGCACGGTATTAGTCGTTAACTCACAGTTTTGATAAATACTGATCATTGCGACCTCTTTATTGTGTCCTCTTCGTCGACTGAGGAGGTTTATGATGGGACAGAAAGACACACTCGGGTGGAGTTGAGTCTTCCTCTGTGATTTGTTGTTCACTGATGTACTGTAGGAGGTGCGCTAGTGGTCCTGCCAGATGATACGAGCAATGAACTTTGACCTTTTGGATCAAGCAAACTGCAGGTCCCAGGTGACGTGACTCACATCCAGCTTTAAAATACATGTTCTTTTCACCTTTTTTTCTCCATCGGGTTATTACCTCATCTCCTTCCTCCTTTCCCACTACTAGATCTTAAGACCACTCCGCCTGTAGTTTCCTCACCGTCTCTGTCTGTTTCTGTCACATATACGTTCTCTGGCGTTTTCATTAATTGTATGTTGCGATGTCAGAGAGTTGTTTGCTTTCTCTGTGTATCCATGTATCGCTGGCATTGGATTTGTTTATAGATGTGACCCTTGCCGCTTGAAGTCTTCAAGCAGCTCTGCTGTCGAGAGCCAAAACTCTGGCAAGGTCAGCTTATTTCTGTTTACTTTCCGAGCACTATTTACCCTCTGGGGCTTTTAAAAGCACTTCTGCAAAACATCACTTCCAGGACAGAGGGAGAGGAAAGGAGGGGGGTGAAGAAAGAAAAGATTAAATGAAAAACTTGGAGGCTTCTGATGGGATTCTGGTAGCAGCACTGTCATAATATACTGTGGGAAACGTGCTAATCCCCGTGATAGAGTATTCAAAATTGCAGATTTGCAGTCTGCTTCAGGTAACTGCTCTAATATATTGACGTGAATATGGTGCATTCACCATAATGGGCCTAATTTCCCCACTGCAGCATTACTAGTCTGCATATTACCAGCATACACAGATGTATGAATACAAAAGTGATAATAATAACATTTTGCATGATAGACCCTGAGGCTGTTGCCAGAATGCAAAGCCATGCAGTTGGGATTAACCCATCAATAACCACTATCTGCCGTGCCATGCATTTGCCCCTGCAGAGCTAATGATTAATCTCCCCTATATGGGGCTGATCACTATCAGATTGATGAATGCACCGACCAATCATGTTCCGCCAAACCCTCAGCATGTACATACACCAATAAGTGATGATGAACACCCTGTGCCGCTGGTTATATATGCTGTATAGGGGACACGTTGATGTGTCCAATAAAGATTGTTTAGTTTGGGGTTTGTGTGTAGAGGTATGTTTCATGTCCCATTCTAAATCTACTCATCCATTCCCCGTAGTAAGAGGAAGTAACGTCCGGTTAACCTCTCATTACGGTTCATATCTCAGGAACATTGGATCATGTTCTGAAATCCTAGTGCAAACATCTTTTCTCCAGTTTGAGTGAGTGGAACTTATTCCGCTAGCACGTGTGTGGAAAACAAAAAGTG
This sequence comes from Aeoliscus strigatus, assembly GCA_901007665.1. Lineage (NCBI taxonomy): Eukaryota > Metazoa > Chordata > Actinopteri > Syngnathiformes > Centriscidae > Aeoliscus > Aeoliscus strigatus. The sequence continues at coordinate 64,818 of CAAKHB010003031.1, read as the reverse complement.
TGTTGAAGCCAATGGACAAATTGTGATTCCTCCTTGTGAGATGTAGCACATCTGCCCTTGAATGATTGATGGCGATTTTGTCCTTGTTGCTTGTTGTTGTTACTCGGACTGGGCCTCCGTGTGTTTCATGCTGATGTCCTTGTATAGTAAGGCTGGGGTTTATTTTCTCTGGCCCGACAGAAACACCTCCTCTTGAACTTTTATAGCTCCTCTTAGTGATGTGTATCTGAGAGAGCTGACCCCGGTCACCAGGCTTTACGGGCTTCCGCCTGCATCTCATCTTCACTGTTTGTTTTTGCTTCTCTTGGCTTTTTTTTTTTCTCCATGTGACTGTTTTTCACACATTTAGACAAGAACAGAATTACAAATAATGAGCAAACCCGACGGATTGCGCGGCTCGCAAATGTGGCTGCAGAAAATGGACTCCGAAAATGGACATTATGTACTTTACCACATGTTCTGACAAACATGCAAATAAGTTGTGTTCAAAAATGCAACTCAAGGATGTTTTTATTCTTTTCCTTTCTTTCAGGACCTTCAAAGTTTATGTGCAAGCTCTCATTGAGCTAATGTAAGGTTAGCGAGGTAGTTTATGAACATGAATAAACAGTCACAGTGTGTACTTGTATTACACTGCATGTATTACATTTTCACAGCAGCTCTTTTGGAAATTAAATCATCTGTTCATAGACCAAAATAATATTGAATTTGTACTCATATTTTTAGCCTTCTTGTTTCTTTCTGAATGTGATGTGGATGTTTTCCACAACATCAAGTGTACTCTGTATGCATGTTACATTTACATTTCAAAAAAAAAAAAAAACAGCTTCGCCAGGCTGATTTTCAGTCCGGGTGAAGCCTGATATATGGTTCTGTGTCAAATCGACGTCAGTGTGACGAGTACGCCATAGCTTGACGTGCAACTCTCCAGAAATTACTTCACGTCTCGTCTACACGGACCTCTGCAGACGGTAGTTCTCGGAACATCTCTTCAGTGTTTGCAACGTCTTAAAGCTTATTTCGACCATGTTTTACAACCTTTTTACATGCACATCTAAGAATTATCGCATCATAAATGATGACCGAAATGCCACAATTCAAACTAAAATACCCTGGTTCACACAAACTAAATACACTCACACCACTTCTGGGGTTTGGTTGATTCGAAAAAAATGTTGATTCGCAAAACAGGGGATGGAAACAGTTCTGTTGGATTTGAGGAATCATTGGGAATCATAACATTTTAGAATCACTGTATGACAGATTGTGAAAACTCCAAACTCGCGAGTTTTCTAAAAGTTTTGATAAAAACACACTTGGATATGTTTTTCTTTTAATGCACATTTTCCTATTGATTTCAATACTTTTGATGAAACTGATCTTGTTGAGGTTGCTGCAGTAACACGATCCATTCACGTTCAGTTACTTGAAGTAAATGAAAAGAAAAACTCAGATAAATGGAAGAAAAATAATAAACAAAACATGGTGGCGAGATTCAATAAGCAGACAGAGAGACGCAGAAGTGGAAACACTCTTGATGGAGTAGGGCATATGAGCAAGGTTCAATGCAGAAGAATAATCCATCTTAAGTTAATAGTGTGTGCAGCATAAATCCTAATAAAACCAGTAAAAATGGAAATAGAAACATGAGATCCGACAAAACTGGCCTTGAGCAAAACAGCATGATATTCCTAAACTCGTGCACCCATTACCTCTGTCTCACACTCACACAGGTGTCTCTCTTAGACGCAGGTGGAAGATTACGGCCACCCCCATGGGATGCCACGTCCAGACGTGTGTACAAATTGTTGATCAAACACTTGAAGTTGAAGGTACATGGGCCTAAATGAAAATGACAGTTGGCCCCTCGCCCACAAAGGATACTCCGTTGAGCCTTTTCTTGTTGTGTCACATGATATTCCCCTGCATTGGATTCGTCCGTATCTGTTCTCAGCTGTGTGTGTTACAAGCCTCAGTGAGAGTTCAATAGTAAGTGTACCTGAGAACTAAAAGGAAACTGGTATTTCCTCATGTTCTCTCCAGTCAGGTTCTGTTTGGATCGAAACGTAATCTTCCAACTTTTTTGTTCAGTATTTCTGCATCCCACACAGTGACCTTGGCCTCATCGTCCCGGCCCTCCGTTTTCCCTTTTGTGGCTCAGTCCTGGCTCCAGCTCTCCATCTTCACTGTGTCATCCACTGTCTCTCACACACACTCACCGGTGAGTCTGTGTGTGTGTGTGTTTAACTACACCTCACAGAAATGTCAATCAGCACTCTGTAAGCATTGTTTACACTGTTGTTGTGTGTTTGGTCCTTTCTATCATATTTGTCCGTTTGCATTGTGAGCGGTGTTATTTGTCCTTTTGTTTTTGTGTGTAGGTTTTAATGCATCGCAGCTTCACTGGAACCACGATGTGTAAACTCGTTACGGGTCCAACTTAATCTTGTGCAGCACTTCCAACAAAAACAGCTAATTGTGTTTAGGCTCCGAGTGAATGAGCTGTATTTGTTTTATTAATTATGCTTGTGTGGATGCAGAGGCCCCTGTTTGGGTGGCTCAAGGAGGGAGGGAGTTTTCATTTGTGAGAAATAAAGTGAACCAGATAAAACTATGACAATTCAACCAACTAATGAAAGTATTATTTATACTGATCCACAATGTTTCTTTGTAGGGATGAAAAACAGTCGAGATGAGTGATAATTATAACACTAACAATAATGATAGTCATGACAAAAAAATACTCTAACAAATGTAAGTAATTGATAAAATGATTGATTTTTTTGCATTTTTACGTTTTTTAGGCAGTTTTTCAATAAATCGATTTTAATCCAATGCAACAGTTCTGCCATAAATTATTTTTAAGCACACATTTTCAATTTAAGTTGACATTATCAAAAAGGTGATCATTCTGTCTGACAGTGGTCATGGTGTGCATGACCAGGGGTGAAGTGAATTTAATGGGGTTCCTAATATTTTGCTCTCCAAGTAAGTTAATTCAATGGACATGATGTTAAGAATGACGCTCAATGTATTGCACCATGATACGTCACTCCATCGCCCACTATCACCTCAATAATAGACATAATAGACTACTGTCACCATAATAATAGAAAATAATAGACATAATGGACACCTGTCATAATAGACATACTGTAGCACACCTTTGAGACAATGTCAACACAAACAGAAACTGAATAAACTTTAAAAATGTTTTTTAAAAAAGAAATATATGGATTATTATCAGTTGCATAATATTGTAAAAAATATAATTATATCAATTATTTTATTATTAAAACATATTATAAATGTATGAATTATCAATCATAATAATATTTATAATAATAACAAGAAGACATTTTGAAATTATAGCACATTTTGTCAGATTTCACAAGTACACTGAAGTGGCCAGTGCGTGTATGTGTTCCAATGATTTAAATAAAATTTAAAGAAATACAGCCGATGAACCTCTTTCCCATGCTATTTGCTGCTGTGTGTAGAAATAAGTTCACATAACTTTGTAGGGGTGGTGTCATTGCTTTAGTTGCCCGAGTTGCTTTATGATTGGATGATGCATTTACTCGCACAAATGAGATGTGCATAGAATAACACACAGCTTCATCACGGCCAGCTGTATTGTGTATGCGCTGCTGTGCTCGACCCCATCACCTCACCGCTGGTTTGTAAACATCAGTGCTTGTCTGTGCAAAAACTTTCCAACTGCCGAGCTGAGGATATGTGCACGCACACACACACACACACACAGCCACAAAGACTGCAATTACACCACATCTGAGGATCATTACTCGCTCCTTCACTGTTTACACAAGGTCAGTCCTGGCCAAAGAAAGTGGGAGGTAAAGATTATTAAGACACTCAGTGCAATGCTCCCTCTGTACACAATGGGCAGACGTGTGTTTCCCCTGGGGCTAAGTGAGGTATTAATGTTTACTGGTCATCAGGGTGGACTGACAGCTCATGTAATTCACAGATTTCTTCCTTTGCCTATATAATCTCCTACAAACATGAGCATCAAGATGAAGATGGAAAGTAGGGCTGCAACTCAAACGATTATTGTTATTGTCGACGCTTATCGATTATTTTTTGGATTGGTCACGATTACCTTCTTCATTTTTCAACACCTATTTTGGACTGCTGTTCTGTTCAACCTACCTTGTTCAAATCTTCACACCAGTGAAAGTTTCCCTGTTGTTGCGTTCAAGCTCCTTCTGTGATTTTCGGACTGACGTACGACTCCTTGCATCATAGGCCGGTGGTTTACAACTATCTACGAGTTATGAGCCTTATTAGTGAACACCTCTGCGGTATGTAATGATCCGGTGGCTCCGTGGTGTCGGTGTTCATGGTGTTGGTTCATCACCGTAGCACTCGGGTGGAACGAGAGCTGAGCTTCACAGACTTTGAATTTAACATGTTTCACTGGTTTATTTTAAGTGAAATGTTCCCAAACTTTGGCCTGGAGTTTTTGAGCCTCATGGTCCGTTTGTTCCACCATAATTTGTGCGTTCTTCTTCTCTGTTTCCTTGCGGGATGTAAACAGTGAACGAAACTGCCCCCAGCACTTCCTGTAGATCACTGCAGTTACAGATGAGCATGAAGTGTCCGGTGTGGGATTACGTCGACAAATGTCTGTTGTCGCCAATGCCTAATGAACGGTGATCATTATTGCACAGATGATGTTTCTAGTTTGTCATCTGCCGAGGACCCACCACTCTACTCAACTCAGCAGACAGAAGCTGGCTTGTGTCCGTGGATCGCTGCCAGAGAACAAACGCATGTATCTGGTGAATTCCTGCACGTTGGAGAAGGGTTCTCCTTACAGATGATTCACATGTTCGCTCGTGTCTTGCAGATGGAGGCCAACGTGTTTTCCTTCACGTCGGCAGGTGCTCTGCTGACGTGAATGTTTGATTGCTGGGTGACGTCACAGACATCGGACACAGCTGCAGAAGGGCTGTCAACCAAAATCAGATTCTTGTTCTTTTATTATTTCAAAAATTCAAATCATATTAGAATATTATGTTTTTTTTAGCTCATCCTACACATACTGTATACTGATGTCCATCCATTGATTGTCCACTAATAATGTGACAGATGACCAGTGGTCTCACACAGGGAACAGTGAACCTTGAGGTCGTTGTTGACTGCTTTCTCTGGGGCTCTGGTCCTCTGCTAACGTAGCTCCATACTCATCGGAGGAAAACCGATGAGTAAAACAGTTTCTACATAGTACTTTTGAGATCCTCCGAAGTTTGGAACTCTGTGCTGCTTTCCGCCATGTTGTAAACGACATACATCAACTTCATGGGTGATGTCACAGATGTAACTCATATTTGAATCCCAAGTATGCTTATTTTTATAATAATTTGAATAGTTTCCGAATAGCAAGGTTGGTTCTGACAGCCAAACTACCTAGATGTGGTTCTGGTAGTATTCAGTGCCACGCATGTATTTCTGAGCTCATTAACAGTAGTTGGCGCTGTCACCTCACAGCGAGAAGGTCTCTGGGTTGATTGCTCATCCCGTATCTGGGTTCTCTCCAGGTACTCCGGTCCCTCTAGATCGTACGTAGGTGTGAATGTGAGCGTGAAAGGTCTGTAACCGGAGCAATCGGGAAAAGATGAATGAATGAAACACCTGGCGACGCTGTGATCATTTAAAAGTGACTTTTCATTGACTAAAGACTGCGTGGGACTGCACAGACAGTCCCATGTAGCCGTTACCCTTTCCCTGTCTGTGTCAGTCTCATTATCTGTTTCTGGTCTTTGTGCCATTGTGTCAACAATGAATGTTGGCTGGTGTGTGACTGTGGAGATTAGAGAAGCACAGGAGCTTCCCACTCAGGCTTCATATTGTCCTACTTTACATCCCCCCGCCATGCTTTTCTGTCTTTCTCCCTCCTCCACCTATGCCCGACCTGGTTCTTGATCCCTACACTGGGAGCAGATACCTCGTGTAGGATTAATATTTCTAACACTTTGATGTCAGAACTGTGTCTCACAAAGGCAGAGTTAGGATGAGGGGGCGATGGGCCGAGGAGGAAGGAAGAAAGAGAAGGATAAAGACTGAGAGAAAAGATGTGATGGATCCCGAGTTGGCAGCCAGATGCATAATCTTATAAAGAGTGTGTGTCATTCTGCATGTGACTGGTGCATCCTCTGTGTGTGTGTGTGTGTGTGTGTGTGTGTGTTTGTTGAGGTGGGGGGTTAGCACACACACACACCCCAGCCTCTGTTTGAGGAGTCCAGTCACCATCACTGTGGGCTAGTGGAGGTCAACAGGGGGGAACAGGCCGGCCGGACTGCTGTTCCTCACTGGCTCCTGGGCCAATCACTCCCAGCCAGCTGACCTCACACAGCCTATCAGCTGTCTTGGCCTGGAGCCGGAGCGCAAAGAGACAAAGACCGACGCGTCGGGGAAGAGATGGAGGGACGCAGACTGGGTAGGGCTCTTTGGTTTCAGCTCAGAAGCCAAAGGTGAGAGCAAGTGGTGGGCGAGAGCGGCGTTAATCTGTGGCTGACGAGGGCATCGGGAGCCTTCGTACAATAATTACATTGGACTCAAATGGATCTCTGTATCTGAAAGCAACACATTTATGCCCTGCAGGAGAATCCCTGTATAATTGTAATCCACCAAGACGAGGGAAGCGCAATAAGTGCCTACCTTTAAAGTGAAGAGGTTTTAAGAGAATGCTTTTGTGTGAATCATAGTGTGTGTGTGTGTGTGTGTGAGTGTGCTTGTCTGGTTGTATGATTACAGTTTAATGGTTGCACAAATGAACAAGAAGCACCTCCAAGGAAATTACCGGTATTGTTTTAATGTGAATGAATTCATCCCGCTCATGGTTATACTGTACACGCGGAGCGATATGCCATCTTGTTGCGTGTATGGCGGCGGCGGCTGCGCACGTTGGCATTCGTTGCTTTTAGCACTGCTGGAGGGAAAGGTGGATGGTGGAATGGCAGGATGGGGAGATAGTCAGTCTGAAAGAAAAATGGATGAATGGAATGAGAGAAGAAAGTGTGTGTGTGTGTGTGTGTGTGTGTGAGGAGAGCCAGGCACAGCCGGAGGGGAGGAGAGGTTGATCTGTTTAGTGTCCGTCTCCTGCCAGCTTTCACTGGTCATTAAAAGTAAGCTGTTATCAGACAGTGCAGGGAGGACTACCCAAACAGCCAGCACAGTGCTGCATCTTCAGGTAACAGCTCCTTATCTTTTCGCTGATTGCCTTCACGCTCCCAATCCGTCTGACGTTGGCGTCTCAATCAGTCTTTAAATAATCTGCCTCCTCATGGAGCAGCGGTGCAGGGAGGTCCGTCTCCTTACCTCCATCTTCTCATTCCCTCTCCTGCTCTCTATCTCTTCCGCCCCTTGTTGCGTTACGAGTTGATGCTGAATATTAATGCGAGCATTCTGTCTCGCACACTTAGAGGAAATAAACAAACACGTCTGTAAATCTGCCTGGGTGTGCTGTGCTCCCTCCGAGCACGTGTACCGCAGATCTGAACGCTCGTCTGTGAGCTAAAGCGCTGGCAAATCGCACGGCAATGCTGACGTCACACTCTGGGCCTCACCTCCTGAGACGTGATTAACAAATTCAGAATAATCTGATAATCTGAATTCAAATAATTATATGAAACAACTCCAGACTTGGAGAAGGGAAGTTGGTGTTATTTGTATTTATATTGTAAATGCTGTATTTTCTCTAGACTATTGCTGAACGTCACTAAAAAGATGAAGAAGGAAATTGCATGAAGTCCTTTGTAGCTTGAAGCCATTACACAACTAAAGAGAGGAAATCTACTCCTACCTAAAAGTTACTGGAGTTCAGGCAGCACTAAGTTGAGTTGCATGTCCCACTGCCAGCAGCGCTGACTTAGACTGAGCCTCCCACTCTCCTCCCACCGCCAGAGCCCACAGTACCGGACCAGTACAGCTTTCATCTCCAACTGTAGTTCTCTTCACAGGAGGAGAAGCAGGTAAAGTCCACAAGGGGTCATTCATGAACTTGACCAACCGTAAGAATAAAGGAGATGGAACGAGACGGTGAAAAGCCTTTTATATCTGCGTCAAGGATCCATTTCTTTGTTTTATTCAACATCACACCCTTTGACTGACAAACCGTGTAATTCATGCGTCTTCCTTTTTTTCATTGTGTTTATTAAAATAGCTTATCATTGAAGTGAGAACAAAATATAGAAAAACTGTTTGTCAATAACAGCGGTCTTTGCTCCTTCATAGGGTTGCAAAGGCCTGGAAAATTTCTGGAAACTTCCCATGGGAATTGACACTTGGAAATTTTGGAAATATTCACTGAATGGACATTACAATGGTGCTAGCTATCATTGACTTTTAGCATCTGACTTATTCGCAACTATCTACAGTTTTCGTGTGATATTTGTGTGTGATACCTAACTCAAGTCGGGTGGTTCTTCACCCTTGCGTTTAACGCACACCTACGCGTTGATTAACCCACTTATACCATGGTCATTTGCCAAAGAAACAGAAGTTTGATCATTTATTCCTGTTTTCATATGTCATCCGGGCCCAAACTCACGTCAGTTGCTTGTTTTCGTCATTAAATGTCCAGTTGTTGTTACCGCTGACAGCTGTTTAATGTTGCCAATGTAACAGGTTGTGCCGTGGATGGATATTAAAAAAAATTTTAATCAAATTATGTGTGCATTAAGTGTTTTCAATGGCACTGCTGCCACCCAATCAGAAGAGAGCATTCACGCAGACCATGGCTATGACTATTTAGACTATACTATCATCAAAATATATGTAGTCATGTCGTCCACGGACTCAAAGTGCAGGTATGGGGCGTGGTCTCAGTACATTTGCAGGTAGGGGGCGTGGCTTCAGGGCAGCTGCAGCCAGCACTGTGCCATGTGCATGGGACTGACATATGGCATCAATGTTGTCAAGTGTACTTGCATTAAATGTTTTTTTCTAGAACATATTTTCTCCAACAATATTTAAAATCACTGTTAACAGCCAACTTTCAATTTTTTTAAATCCTGTTCATTCCCATAAATTCTCAATGACTTTTTTCAACCAAATTTGCAACCTTATTCCTTGGTTTCACTGACAACATGGGGTTGTCTCCTTGTTCCTCTGAACGATTCAGTCCCCCAACACACACACACACACACACACACACACACACACAATCATTTTGATCTGACTTTTAGTTCCATGAATCACAAATCAAACAAACAAATGTGACATTATTATTTTCACATGCTAAACAACACCAAGTAAGGAAGGCACTGCACTGAGCTTCCATTCAGTTTCCTGTCTGGATCGTTTGGGTGGTGATGGTACCTCTTTACTAGGTGCTGTTGTGTCAGGAAGTGGGAGTGAGATATATCAAAGGAGGGTGCCCAGTGGTGTCGTCTACTGCTGAAGAAATTTGATAATCCTTTAATCCTTTCAGATTTTTTTCTTAGGCAAAAGCAAAGCAAAATGCCAAGAAATCACTGGTTCAAGCTCCTTAAATGTAAATATGCACTACTTTTTCTTAGTTTGCCCTGACAGTTAAGTGAGCATGCTCTTGGTTTGACAAAACAAGGAATTCAAACATCCCTGCAGGCATCTTTTACACATAGAAATACTTGTCTTTGAACAGTTTACACTTGATATTGCTTTCCAAATTGGGTTGAAATTCTGTGCATTCTATTCTATGTGTGATTGAAGTACAACAAGCACATATTCTCAATGGAATGCAACCTCTTACTCATTACTTTCTAAAACTGCAAAATTCATACACCTTAAAGTTAAAGGTGAAAGGTTGTTGTCATTCATAAGTAAGAGTTAAGCAATGCGTCGGTGGACGTTAAACGATTTTAAGGCACAATGTGAGGGCAAAGAACCACCTGACAAGAAGTGGAGGGTGGTTACCGCCATGAATAATGATTAACCCCCTATACCAAGAGACATTTACCAAAGATTATTTAAAGATTATTTTATCATTAATTATTAGCTTTATCATCCATTTCTTTTACCTCTGTAGCATCCCACTCATCAAAATTCTTGTCCCCTCCAAAAAAGTTGACACAGAAAGTTAACCTTCAGCCCAACCCCATTACACCATTAAACGCACAGCTGCCAGCCAATCAGAAAAGAGTATTCACCCAGACCATCGTCATCGCACGACGTGGTGGTGAAGAACCACAAAGTGCCTTGGAACTTTTTAAAACACACCTTCCCATTGATTAACCCGCTCACACCATGGTAATTTGCCAAAGAAACAGAAATGGGATACTTTTTGACCTTTTCATGTGTTATCCAAGCCTTAACTCGTGTCGGGTGCTTGTTTTCCTCGGCAAATGTCCAGTTACCGCTGACAGCTGTTCTGCTCATCCACTGTTTAATGTTGACAAGGTAACAGGTTGTGGATGGATATTAGACACGTTTACCTGGAGCAGAACTATCTGGCTGGCAGCCGTGTGTTAAAAGCGTTTAATGCACAATCAGAAAAAGAGTCCCTTGTCTCCCCATTATATACGTACTGTGTGTACCCTGCATATGAAGAGTTGATTTTTTTTTTTCCATCAAACATCTGTCTGACCGGTTGATGAAAAGGTGTTTTCTTCAGCGGCTGGCTGCAGCTCCAGCAGATGGTGTAATAGTGACCATGTATCGACTGTGCCCGCACCTTGGAGTGAGTCAGATAAATGAACGTTCTACCTCCGTCACCACTTCGCTGTTGATGTCATATGGGATTTTAGACTGTAGGTGACAACCGAGTAATAACTCCTCTATCTCGCCACCTCAATCTCTCCCCTCCTCTCCCTTTGCACCTGCTTGTTTGCTCCGTTGCACCTCGACCAAGAAAGCACACTTCTATCTTCTATCCCTCAGTTATCCGTCTCTCTCCAGCCCCTCTCTGTCTCCCGCTCCTTGCCCCTGTTCCCGTCCATGTGATGTGTGATATGTATCATTGGTTAAGACTACTCCAGCCCGGCATGTTGACATTCCCCCGTGCCTCTTCATCTCTCCCCGCAGAGCTGAGTGCTGTTGAGTTGTGTTGATTAATGATATTGATTGCTCCACACACTGCTTGACTTTCAGTGTAAAAAAGAGAGAGAAGATGAAAGAGAAATTGAAATGAAAAAAAAAAATACTCTTGTAACTGTATTCCTCTCCCATAAGCTCTGTTCCCATGGAAACCATAGCATAGTAAAAATGATGGAGCGCATGCATAATAAAAGAAATAAAGAAAACATGGAAGGTCACCACCTTCCACGTGATGAGGGGGCATGTAGATCACGTCTGTGGCTGTCTGCTGCCAACTTCTTTCCAAGGGGCAACGAGGAAGATGGTGCAGGTGTCGTCAGCATATGTTACGATGCATCGATGGGACTAAAACAGGATGTCAATATCCTCTTAGGATGGTCTTCTTAGCACCTGATAAGTTGTGTCAATAGCAATGAGAAAGTGTCAATAGCTTTTAAGGAGCGGAACATCCTGTATCCTTGAGTTAGTTACATGGACGGATCGTATTACAAGTACGATAAGTAACACTCCCGATGTGGATGACTTGTTTTCTCAGCAGCAGAGAGATTATTAATGGTTAACACAACCAAGTGGTTCTGATATTTAGGAAAAGGGGAATTTCCTGGTGGAGCTTCCTCTCTCACAGGCCAGACACGACACATGTGGAGAGTCACACCACAACTATGGTGGGGTTTGCAGGCTCCCATGACAGTTTAGATCCCAAAGAAACGTATTAAAGTGCTGGTATGAAATTTCTGTGTCACTGCGGGACAGGATGCTGAGTATGTGAACCAGAGTGGGTCCCACTGAGGCAGATGGTGAACAGGAAGAGTGTGAGAGAATATTTAAAGGATGCATTTTCTCATTGTTCTGTGTGAAATGTTTTTTTTTTTCTTTCTTTCTTTCTTTCTGTGCATATGTGTGTGAGTTCACAGGAAGGAGTCATGTGGGGTGCTCACATTTCTTCACATACCTACTGGCAATCCCACATTCTAACACAAGCTGGAGCTCACTGGTTCTGCTGAGCTGAGTGTAATGGAGCGGGACATAACCTTCCTAAGGTGTCTCTCTAAAAACAGGAATAGAAAACGCAGCCACAGACACCTTCACGCCTTCACACAGCCGCAGAAACATTCATCTGAGGTGCACTAATGTCGTTGAGTCAACCCGGGGCGTGTGTGTGAATTAATTGCAACTAACCAGCGTCATGTGTATTTTTCATGGTTAGCATGTGCTGCCCAGGCCCCGTGCGTTGGTGTCCTCCTCTGTCTGGCCTTCTCTTGTTCTCACAGCTGTCCTAACACTAGTCTGTGTTGACAGTAAACACAGCTGCAGGTCACAGGGGCCTCGCTCTGGTCGGACACGGGGATCTGGAGGCCAGCGGGATAAAGGGGAGAGAACGCACTGGGACCATGAGTCCAGAGAGGAAGGTCTCAGATGAATTGGGAAGTCTGTCTGTCTGTCTGTCTGTCTGGAATTATTATTTTTATTATTATTTATTTGCTCACAACATACACTATTAACATTATTTCTATCTATCTATCTATCTATCTATCTATCTATCTATCTATCTATCTATCTATCTATCTATCTATCTATCTATCTATCTATCTATCTATCTATCTATCTATCTATAACAGATGACATTAGCATGGCTTACAGACACAGCACCATTAGGGGTCCCTGACCTTTGAATGTATGATTGATAGATTGTCTGACCTGGTGTACGTGCTGCAGCTCTGGCTGTAAGGGACACGTTGTTTTGGTAACCCACCTATCTGTATGTGTGCACTCCCCCGGTGAGGGTCGGGTCCTTGCAGAGGGAAGAGGCACAAAGATATGTGAGGGAATACAGACATGTACATGAAGACACACACACACACACACACACACACATACACACATTCACCCGACCCCCACCTCCCCTATTTGACGTGTTCCTTTCCAGCCCCTAAGGACAGATCAGGCACAGCTGTGACTTGGGAGGTCACAAGGCTCAGAGGGGTCAGACGGAGCAGACTCTGAGAGAGCCCAACGCAGGGTCACAGGTCACTCCCAGCAGCCTTAGCGGTGTGAAAGGTCATGGGTCAGAGTCTCACCACGATGCGTCGGCAGGCTAGAGTTTCAAAAGGCGGCTGGGGCCAGCAAGAGGCACAGATTTATAGATACCGAGTCTAGCCCCGGTTCTCGGCCCGAGGTAATTACACAGAATATGAGCATGCCCGTTGAGGCTTTGCCGCCATATTTCATTTCCACCCTCAGCCCCTGTAGACTGAAATAATACATGAGATAGCCAGGGAGAGACGGGAGGCGAGACCGAGGGGCAGAGAAAGGAAGATCCACTGATGCGAGTGAAGAAGAGGTAGTAAGTGAGGGACAGATAGAGAGCGAGAAAGACAGAGGGAGGGAGAGACAGAAAAAGACGAAGAGGAGTGTGAGAGAATAAGTGAGTGAGAGTCTGACTGGGAGCAAAGGCAAAGGGTCATTCTTGTTACTAAACAAAACTCCATTCTTAGCTACAAGACCTTTGACGTCAAATTCCAGTAAGACAGGGAGAAGGTCACGGGGATCATCCCAGGGGAACGCCAGGAGCCGGAATGACACGACACTTGGACAGCAGGGAGTGACAGCCTCGCGAGAGGATAGGAGCATAAGAACAGATGGAGCGAGGGAGGGGAGTGAAAGAAAAGAAGAGCCCAGAAATTAGATTAGTTTTGAAAGTGAAGTTGTGATGCAGCAGGCTCACAGAGCAGTTTAGCTCAGAGCAGTTTCCCGTGAGAACGTGATTTGGCCACCGTAGGCTCAGTGCGACAGTTCAAACATATTTACCACTCTTTGGAAGGTACAAATTAAATTAGGCTCTTCCACAAAGAGGGGATGTTTTCCCCGTCTGTTCTGATGTCATGGTAGTGGGGCAGTGTGGAGTGGGGGTCGAGCACGCATTTATCTTTGAGGCCATTCATCTTCCAATAACTCCCCACCCCCATTCTCCTTTCTAGATCCTTCTGCCCATCCTGCTAAACACTGTATCACAGTCCTTCTCTGTCACACATAAACACCGACTACAATGGAGAAAATTAAAGAAAAGGTCACTGTTCTGTCCCCTTTAACACTGACTCTATTTCTCTAGTTCCTCCTCTCTCTCTCTCTCTTTCTTCACTCCCTCTCTGCTTTTCATGTCTTATCAGAGTAGAGTACATTTTCTGGAACAAGTGGAAGTGCCCATCCTTTTGTTCCTGCCTTAACAATGACATAGCAGGTTTCTTTGAAGATCATTACAGTAATAGCTTCATAATTGCATCGACTTTGGCTGCAGCCCTTTTTCTGGCATCTACATCCCGGCCCCATCACACACACACACCTACACACACACTGTCGTGCATAGCCCTGTGTGACCTCAGGCCAGTGACTAGTGGCGCTTTTCCACTACACGATTCCAGCTCGCATTGGTTCGGTTCTACTCGTTTTGGTTGCATTCAGGTGCTTCTCCATTACAATTCCGTTCCTTTTCGATGTGGGGGCTGACGTCACAGCGCCGGCTGCAGGATACTGCCATGACGGCGTTTTTTTTTTGTTTTTTTGTTTTTTACCGTGACACGAGACGGAGCATGACAATATCACTGACACAGAACTTACAACAAATGTTTTAAGCGGCCAAAAATCACAAACACGTCTGTTCCTCATTAACCGACCACAGTGTGTGTTTAACACGTCAGACACGTTCAATGAGAACGTGACGAGGAATAAAGATCTGTATGTATATCACAGGTAAAAATTGACGGTAGACTCCTGTGTTAAAGGTCACGCTTGGGACGGCCCTCTGTCTGCAGTGACCAATCAGAGGACGGCCCTCTGTCTGCAGTGACCAATCAGAGGACGGCCCTCTGTCTGCAGTGACCAATCAGAGGACGGCCCTCTGTCTGCAGTGACCAATCAGAGGACGGCCCTCTGTCTGCAGTGACCAATCAGAGGACGGACATCAGCCATGTCACATGTTTAGTTACCGTCTCAGCTT
This sequence comes from Aeoliscus strigatus, assembly GCA_901007665.1. NCBI lineage: Eukaryota > Metazoa > Chordata > Actinopteri > Syngnathiformes > Centriscidae > Aeoliscus > Aeoliscus strigatus. The sequence continues at coordinate 49,784 of CAAKHB010003031.1, read as the reverse complement.
GCTTGGAACCTCAACGGATGTGGTAGGAAAAAAAAGTACCAGGTACCAGGTTCTATCACCAGTGGAAAAAGACGAGTCGAGCCGTGCTGGAACCATGTAGAAGAAAAGCCCCATAGGATGAGCCGCTGTCTCGTAGCCTTCAGCCCTTCAACAGTCCTTCACAGGAGAGAGAAAAATGAATAAATACATTCTGCCTCTGTTTTTTCTCACATACATATTTCCCGCCTGATTTTCCCCTCACTTGTTCTTTTCCTATTTATCACTGGAAGATCTTAAATGTTTCCAGATAGCATTCCGCAGGACAGTGTGGGAGGCCTTCACCCTCTCATTCCTGTATTTTTTAGAAAGCAGCATCTGCTTCTAATGCTGCGGACTCAACTCCACTGAGCATATACATGACGGAGGATGCCTCAGCACTTCAGATTTATCAATCAACTCACGAGGTTCCTTTATTATGTGGCCCATTACTGTACTTGTGTATGCACACACACACATTTACAGCAGGCGCTCACACACATCTCTCTCCTTATACTGCACGCTTATTTAACCTTACCTTAACTGTCCCTGTGAGACAAACTAAACTCCCACTGTGACACTCTGACAGGGAAAAAAATCCTTCCGAGTTATACAAACACACAATAAATCAATCCATTATTTACAAGGGAACTCATTCAGAAAGGAAGCATATGTAATCTACTCATCCATGCTGAGAAGATGCTGAGAGACTGAGGGGAGGAAAAGCTGAGAAGGAGAAGTGGGGTGTGCTCAGGGACGAGGCGGGCGGCCAGCTGAGAACAAATTCTGTTTCTGTTACCAAATCCCAGAAGAGAGGTAGAAACCAGTAAACAAACAAAGCGAGTGAAAAAGTGTTTCCTTCTTTAATGACAAAGGAAGTGACAGAGAGAGAGGCAGGGAAGGAGGGACGCATGGAACCGGCCCAATGTGTCAGCTGTCAGCCTTTGTGTGTGTTTGTGTGTGCGCGCCCTCTGCCCTGTTCGTATGCAGGACAGCAGCCCACACAAAAGCTCCGAGGGGGCACACAGATGGGTAAATGAAGCCATTGTTTACTGTTTTGTTTTTATTATGTTGGGAGAGATTAGTTGTTATTGATTTTCTCTGTCAGGCCCAGAGAGTGGAGGTCGGTGGTAAACATCCCCCGTATCTTCTCACACAC
>CAAKHB010003031.1:17627-36911 GCA_901007665.1 Aeoliscus strigatus | reverse complement strand
CCAATCATATTTTTTTTTACTTCAACAATACAGAAATACAGTTTAGATCAAAAGGGCCCTGAAAGACTTGAACAGTAATAATCACAACAACATTAATAATAACAATAATTCACTTTATTTGTATAGCACCTTTCATACTCACATGTAGCTCATAGGGCTTTACAACAAAATGATGGAAAGACATTAAACCCAAGATGAAACACCAGAAGCGATTAAGAGACATTAAAACACATAAAACAAGATCTGATTAAAAAACATTAAAGCAGAGGAGCAGGCTAGTGGGAAGCGAGTGTAAAAAGGTGTGTTTTAAGCTTTGTCTTAAAAACACTGAGGATATATGAGCTTGTGTAGGAAGTTGCGAGCAAGAATACTGGCTACTACAAGTAATAAAAACCACATCTCGACCTGTTTTAGCATATATTAATACCAATGCCTCCCTCTGTACTGAATGTTCACATGTTCTCCATGAATACATTAAAGCATTCACATAACTGTGACACGTTGACCCGAACAGCAACGAGTTAACATGTTCTAAATTGATGCAATTGAGCAGAAAGGGTCACAGGATCATGTGTTAACGAATGTACACATGCTCGGTTCTCAGCGCTCTGTGAAGCATCCAGCCAGTACTTCTCCTCTGACGGCACTCTGCTGCCCCGGACTCCTCTCCAAAGACACTTTCTGAAAACAAAGCCTGCTTTTGTTGAGGCCCAGTGCGTCAGAACCATCATCTCCAGAGGGCAAGAGGGATACGGAGGAGAGATGGAGGAGTGGGTGGAGAGAGTCTGACGCAGAAAGAAAGAAGGAAAGTGCTTAGGTGGGGGGTGAAGGGCAGGGGAACTGAGACAGAGGTCTGGGTAATTGCAGCACAATGGAGATTGTGTTTGATCTCCGAGGTGTCCAGGCCCATTTACTGGGGGTGAATGTGCCAAGCTGAGGAATGTTGTAGCTCTGAAAGGCTGAGTTTATCAGGAGTTCAGGGAGGGGAGGGGGTAGTTAGGGAGAGATAGAGAAGAGAGAGAGAGAGAAAGAGGGAAAAAGTTTGGCCAGGCTGCCTGTCCAATATTGGCTAATTATGTCTTTAAAGCCTCGGAGATCTCGGCCGTACACACTGTTCACACATGTTGTATGTATTCTATCATGTGTGTCCATGTGTGTTTAAACTGAAGGGAGAAAGGCCAGTCTGGTCTGTGGTGCAGTGCAGCAGCGGCAGCCTCCTGATAGCGGGGCTAAACTGCTGGAGAGCAGAGAGTGCCCGCACAGAGCAGAGGGCTCTTTGAACTCTGTCTGTACTCTCTGCTGCAGAGCTTGAACTGGGTTAATCGCTATTAATATTTAACACGCTGCCAAAGTTCCAGCCCAGAAAGTATATCAAAGCCAAGAGCTTCATCCACCAGAGCCTCTCAGTCCTCTTCTGTAGCAAGCCGGCTGGAATAAACACGCTGAAGCAACAGACATGAGAATAAATACAGTGATTTCATTCTTTTGAAATAAAGAGGGGGATGTGTGTGCATGTATAATCCATTTTCCAATGAGCTTCATGTACCCCCCCCCCCCCTTGAATATTAGCTTCCTGTCTGTGTGGCATCATCAAATCAAAGTTCTTCTTTGACTTGTTGATTTGTGTAGATGCAAATATCTACACATGAATTTCAGTCATCAGCATGCTATCACATACAGTATAACGTGTGGATACATCAGACAAGGAAGGGAAAAGGTGACCTGCTAAAGAAGTTAACCCGATAAACCCGAGCGTCCCCCGATGGGACTTTCATACTTAAGAGGAACAAATAGTGTGAAACAATGAAATCAATCAAAAAATACAATAATGTTGTACATCAAATTAATCAGCAGAACCTGGACTGCAAGAATACACAAGTCATCTTGACTTGAGCCAAACATGTGTGGAATGCAGGTTTTGGGCAGAGACCTGAAAAAAAAATGGCTTTACGTCTACAATTAAACACACTGGACGGAGGGAGTCGGTCCTGAAACAAGGTGAGGTCGCCCAGGGGATGAGCCTCTGCTCATCTCTGTTCGTCTGTCTGTTCTGTCAACTCACAAACGGGATTATTTCGTCAGAGTTCAAGCCTCGATTGCCTCTGCCACTGCAGTCTTTTTCACTTTCTGCGCCCCTCTTTACATCTATCTCTCTATCTTCCTCGCCTGTCTTTCTCTGTAGCTCTCCTCTCCTCTCTCTGCTCCCAGCGCCAGGACCTCAAACAGCATGGTTAAATACCCAGGCCAATGTGTCGCTCTTCAAAGAGACTCAGGTAGTAGATACGCTGGCGATAGGCCAGGATCAGAATGAAGAGTTATTGTACAAGCATTGTGGCTGCACTTCATGTGGACCTCAGCCGAACCATATTAAAGGGGCCCCACCTGGGCCAAAGCCTTCCCACAAGGCAGCTGAAATATTGGTCCTAACTCTCACATCGCCCCACAGAATAACCCACAAATAGCGTGCGGGGACCCGTTTTTATTTAACGCCATAAATCAGGCCAGATGGATAAAGAAGGTCATTTGGCAGAGAGGATCTTGTGTTCGCTTTCGGCCCTGTCATAAAGTTCTTTGGCCATGTACGTTGTTCGGCCATTGGCAAGAAAACGAAAACCCGAGAGCACGATTAAATGGCCAGAATTAGCTTTGATTACTTACGATTTAGAAAATGAGCACTTGTTTGTTTCCGTAAGTCCTATCGTATAAAATATTAAAAGCACAACTGTGGAAGACAAAAGCTGGAAGCAATTTGTGTAGCTACCAAATTAAGGTTATTCAGCACCAAGGGTAATTTAATTACCATTCTTTAAATGTTTGAATGACTTTGACCTTTGGAGTACTCGGAGGTCGTGCAGGTGTATTTACTTAAGCTAATTCAGAATCAGTAACATGAAACAAGGGCCCAAATCAAACAGGCCTCCTCCCAGAATATCTGGTTACCAAGTGTACCAAGCCTTTGTGTTTAGAAATTAAATTAATATCTATCCACCGTGTCATTAGGCCTGTTTCCTCTACACCTTGAAATCTCACATAGGCCCTGCTCATTCCCCAGAGCAAACGTCTCACTGATGAGCTTGACAAGGGAGAGACAAAAAGAGGAAGAAGTAATGCAGAGAATGAAAAGCAATGAGAAAGATATAAACAACAGATGAAAAAAGCTGACAGCGTTTCCCAGGATGCACCTCTCCCAGCATGCCTCATGAATGGAAACAGGTGTGTGTGATTGTGCGGTGGGTCTTGAAGATTCGGGCCTATGTGGCATGTCTACTGCCTAGGTGATTTGGGTCAATGGAGCACATCTGGTACTAGTCACAACAGAGTGCACACGTCCATAGCCCTCAGACACCCCACCAGGCGAGGAAGGAGAGAGAGAGGGAGAGGGAGAGGCAAGGGCGAGGAAACATCTGTGTTCTCTCTTTCTCACACATACACATATTCTACTTCTTCTGTGCTTTCCTGGGCTGCTGCGATTCCTCCAGGTGCATCTGGACTTGGATTGAAATGATCCAAGAATGTGTGTGTGTGTGTGTGTGTGTGAGGGAGGGAGGGGGGTTGTTTGATTGACAGCCTTGAACCAGAATGTTCCCTGTGCCGGGTGAGTAACTCTCCCTTCATGCCTTCCCTCACGCTCTTTCTCTTTCTCGTGTCTCTTTTGTTCTTCCAAAGATTCTTCTCTGACTTCTCTCCTCATGTGTCCTTTGCTGGTTGTTGCAAATAAGAATTAAAACATAAAACTACAGTCCACTACTGTAGTGGAAGCGACTGAGGCCTGATTTATGCCTTTGTGGCCAATCCACCATAGCTACGTAGCCTATAACCATGGGCGGCAGTTTGGTTTGAAATGTGGTGAGTGCGGAGATGAGACCTGTCCCCACCTCCCCTCCATCACAAACACACACATACACACACACTCAATTCTCCAGTGCTTCTGAAAGTGCTGAAACACACCACACTACTCCTCGGACATCTTGACATTTTAGAAATTTCACCACTGAATGACGGCGATGAGCTTGGATTTTACCATGTTCTACATATTTTTAACTGATCTACAGTTGGTTGTTGATCTCTGTCAGTTTGAACCGTGAAGATTCCTCAGGTCTCACGTTCAGAGCATCAATCCATCCACAGCTAATCAGTCCATCAGCTATTGTGTCCTCCTCCTCCGTCTCTGTTCTCTCCCTTGTCTGTGACAAAAACCTACTGGAAATATGTCAAGGAAAAGCACCACGACTGCAACGAATCCACCCATCATCATGGATTCATATCGTCATTAAAACAAAACAAAACCAAAAAATGATGCAAAATGAATCGTGACGAAAAAAAAATAAATGCAGTTTAAGACAGTGAGAAGATCAGAACACCTGATAGGATATTATATTAATTTTATATCATACTATCTTGTTATATATTATTGTCATATCTACTCCTCCTTCTCCTCCTTTCAACCTTCATCTTTTTTTTAATTTTTGTTTATATGTTGTTTTTTTTGTCACCTTGTTTGATGTTTGTAAAAAAAAAAAAAGAAATAAAAACAAGAGGAGCGAGCTTGTAATCATTGGGCCAAACTGTGTACGAGACACTATTGAATTCTGACACAGCGATTATTTTCAGCCCTGACGGATATCTTGTCTCACTTTCAAACCCACTTACCTCACTTCACCCCCAGCCTCACCACATGCCCAAGGCAACAACAATAAACACAAGTGGAACGCGGGCCATCACTCGGACAGGCATGACAAGGGGCAAGTGAAATTGATTTCAAGTGTGTCTGTCTGTGCAATTGTATGTTTTAGCGTGTGTGTGGGTCGTCGCTGCACGTTAACATAAGTTTGGAGTTCTCTCACCGAGTTTGAGAAATATGGGAAGTGATGTCATGTAGAACGGAGCGTTTCCTTCCTTTGCGGTTAACAGTGGCTGAGGAAACAAATGCAGGTTCCCACAATCCAAACAAAGGGCCATGTGTCACAGATGTAAATGTGTTTTCCACAGACTGTGTGTGTTTTCATGATGGCTTCAGCATCTGTGTAAAAAAAAAAATAAGAAGAACAATATTACTAACTGACAGCACGAGTAAGAAAACTTCCATCATAGCACTCAAACTGCTTGGAATTTTGTATCGATGATCTACATGTCTGCGTTACAGAATGTAACTAGAAAAGTACTCGTAGAGCTCAGACCTCCAACCAACAGCTCATTTCCACCCATATTGTGATTCCCTCCATTCATTTCATCATCATTATCATCAGATAAATTCATTGAGAATCAAAGCATCAAAACATTACTTTGTCATAGATATTAAGTCATATATAACTCAGAGGTTCCTCCTTGTGAGGCTCTGCTGAGGCAGCGCCACATTCAGTAACCAGATTATTTGTTTTGGGCAGTTGTCGCTTTGTGAACTGTGAAATTCTGTGATTAAATCAGGTGTGAATGCAGAGTACATTGATAAGAACCAGCCAAAATCAGTCTGCAATTTGGTCTTGAAAATCATGACTGGAAAACCTAAATGTAATTTAATTTAATTTAAGATCACGCTACTGTTTGACAGCTGCTCTCAACTTGTCTTTGACAGGCAGGAAAGGTGGCATGCAGGTACCGCTGGAGAAATCCCCTGGTTTCAGAGTAGGCTATTTAAGGAGGGGTTTTAATTATGGCTACTTTAAAGGGCAGAGGTATGTAGCCTGTTAATAAAGACTGACTGATTACATGCAGCTCATCACTGCTGACTAATGGAAAAATATCCTTCGGCAGCATAGTCGAGAGGAGATCTTACAGAATGTTACTGGTTTAGAAGATGAAATTATTCAGTTAGTTCACAAAGGTCGGTGAAGGAGAAAACATGTAAAATAGATCGAAGTCAGTTCCAGTTGAGGGCAGGAGGTGAGTTTTGGAAGAACTGTACCACTGTAGAAGGCTGAAGTCATTGCTGTTGACATGTACAGTCAATACATGGTTTATCTGTTAGCACAGTGTTGAACAAAAAACATTCTCATCTGTTCTGCTGTTTGTATTTGCTTTTTCACATTTTCTTTTTTCTCTCTTCCCCTCCAATAATTATTGATGAGTCACCCTTCCTATATACTAACGATGTGTTAGTATGTGTTTCTCTCGTCCTGTTGGGTAAAACACCATTTCTTTTAATTTGCAGGTTTGTTTAGTAGTTATCAATCAAGTCTAACTAACATTATCAACGAGATTATCATTTTTAGAGACTTAATGTGACATAGGAAAACTGCACAAATTATTCAAGACAATATGGATTCTTTATTAATTATGAATATCAATGAGTATTTGGGCTCATTCATTTCAATTATCAATATAGAGTATAATTTGGTTGCGTTTGCAAAATAATCTTTATCATAGCAACGTAGTTAATTTTGAATTAGAGCTGTTGTATTTAAGGTGAATTTATCAACTGGTGCGACACTCAGGTGTGGTTCTTTTTTCTCACCTGAAAAAAGGAGGAATTTTGTTTGTAAGTTGAGTCTGTGTCAGGTTTCACAGAGGAAAGATGCTCTGACTCAACCAGTACAATGTCAACCGATACCTGCTTATGGGAGTTTGGTGGATTTCTGCAGCAACCAGTGAACCTGGGACAACTTCAGTTTGAGTGAATCCTCCGTTCAAAGATGTTTTCAACAGGATTAACTCATGAACATAGTTGATATATTACAAGCAGTGACAGCAGAGTACAGCAGATGTTCACTTAATACATTCGGAGACCCATTATGTTAGGTTTCATTATTGTCTGATATGTCTGTTAAGGAGGTGTGTGTGTGTGTGTGGCTGGCTGGCTGGCTGTCTTAGAGCTGAATTCACTTTTATTGCAATGGAGGGTTTAGATGGGAACTGAAATGTGCAATGACACAAGTACACAGAATAATACAGATTTCTCACACTGTCTTCTCCCATCAGGCCGGATGTTTCTGGTAATAGCACTGGGTGAAGTGAGGTTACGACTTAAAAAGTTCTCAATCCGGTTAACTAAAAGGGTTATAATCCTCACATCAGCATGGAAGCTGGAATAAACTCCAACTCCAACTGGTAGAAGTGCACTAAATGTTGTGTTATCTTAAAAGCCATCCACATCAATTGTTTCTGACAGACAGGCATTAAACCACAATTCCAAATGTCATCTCCTCTTTTAGATGTAATCCCAATTATTTACAACTATACTTGGAACCATAAATTCCCGTAATTCCCTGAATGATGTGGTTGTTAATGCGTTGTATCTAGCTTTGGGTGAGCTGACCCGCTCACCAGAGTGACACAATTCATCCACAGCGGATTGTGAGGAAAGCCCCCACCCTTCAGTCATGAAGATATGATGCTGCTCAGAGACATATTTTTACATAAGATTATCTGTTATTATATCAGCATTGTTTGTGCGAGGAAACCACCAACACTTGACGATTTGTACATTCACAGGTGCTCACACAGGAACAGTTTGTTACTGTGAACTAGCTTGTGAATACCTTTCTCCCCCGTCGCTTTCTTTGTTTTACCCCAACTGGTTGAGGCAGAGGGCCATCCCCATGTAGCCTTGGATCTGCACCTGTAAAACCTCGCCCCCATTGCTAGAGCTGCTCATGTGAATGTAGAATAGTCAATTTGCTATGCATCATGTGATAACTGCTATAAATACTTACTTACTACACTTACCTCATTTTCATTCATCCTGCAGTCATCAAATAACAAAGCCTGTTTTTAGGGACTGTCCACCAGTCTTGCAACAATTTCTCTTTTTCAATGGTCATTCGATGCATAGTGAGTTGTGTGCCAGCACAGATGACAAATGACACAAATAGACATTTTCTAATTACATACTCTATGTTGAGAATGTTTTTTTTTTCTTTAAATCAGAATTTGACTGGATTTCTGCATAAGAAAAACGTTCCCGAGAGCGCTGGCAACCCCGCTACTTCAAACAAATAGGAGAATCCTGTTGGGATAAACATAGAGAAGGTGGAGGAGTGTTGGGAGTTTTGGATTGCCCCTGCTGTGCCAACTCTGGATGAAAGCTTGGAATTGGAGTGGAAGCAGCCAGAAAAACGGGAGAGATACATAAATCCTCCTTTTCCTCGCAGCTGATGGAAAGGGGTCGGATACACTGTAGGTGCTGTCCAAACACAACACTTGCCATAAATCCCCAGACACTTGGGCAGATCTCATTGGGAGTTTACGCATCACATCCCTGCACTGTCCTTAACCTCTCGTTTCTATCTTTCTATTTTTCTCACCATTGAGTCTGGTTTCATATTGGATCAGATTTTACCTGGTAGAAAAGATTCAGCTGTGGTTACCCGTGTGTGTATCGTGCACCCAATGCATTCAAAATCTGAAAAAGCATTTTTATTGATATGGGCTAAGATGTATTTCTACAACTACCAGGGCTCAGTGCAATGCATATCTACAAACTGTGCACATGACTATTCCATCTAAAGGTTAGTAGCAGGGTTAGGTTGACACACCAATGGATGAGACACACATACACACATATACAGTTGTAACAGTTGTGTCACAGAGAAAAAAAAAATATCAAACAAGTAAGAACGTGTACACACAAATAAATAGTAGAAGTAATTGCAGGGTACAACTCACAGACAGGTTTGTCTTTACAAATGTGTTTTAAGCAGTGATTTGAATGCTGAAACTGAGGTGGTGGTCATCCAGAGTCAGGGGGGCCCTAACGACATGGGCCTCGTCACCCCCAGTGTCACTGTCACTCACGTATCTTGGAATGAAATATTGCAAGCATACAAACTGTAACATTCCTTATTCATTTAAGAGACGTGGGGGTCGTACGTAACAGAGATGAGGAATGAGGCGTGGTTGCCAACGATGCTAATGAACTCAACCTTTTGGTTCTCACAGCTCCCAATTTGAACTTTAAACAATTTAGCAGTAAATCAGTCCGACTTAGTCTCTAGTCAGGTCAGATTTTATTTGTACAGCTCCAATATTCGCACACATGCATTCCTGCTGACGCTTACCCATCTTCTGTTCTACTATAATTACTAGTGAAAGGATGTTATTGGACTCATCCGACATGCTTACTGACTGTTGTCACTTTACGAATAGATTTTGGCTGGGTGGACCTGACTGAACTTTTAAACCTCTGCCATAAAAACAGCAAAACTACTTTGCTCTAATACTGTTCAATGTTACCTTTAAGCCCCCAGTAAGTGGGATTTAGAAAATAATGCCCTTATGCAGACTGTTTACACAAGATCCCTGTCATACCAACCACACAACCGCCACATCAGCCCTCCTCCTCCTGGATCAAATCACATTTAATGGGGCTAGTTTGAGCCCACGCCAGCATATGCATAGACCAGCTATGACCTTGGTTGAATTTAATGGGGGTTAAAGAAGTTTTTATATTGGCAGTGTGCACAGTAATAGTTTGTCTGGTGGATTTGGTAAATTGGAAGAGACGGAGGTGGAGTTAAAGTATCTGATTAATTAAATACACCCCCCCCCACACACACACACACACACACACACACAGCATTGCTGCAACCTTCCTCCTACGCTTAACTTTGGAATAGTTTTTGACATTCACTTTAGGTCAAGACTGTTTTTGTTTGTCTACATGTGTATGTGTACATGCATGTAAACTGTACATGAGTATGTGGGAACAATATGGCAAAAGTGAGGAAGCAAAACAGAAAACAAAAAAAACAGCATAGGGTGGGAGGTGGACAAGAGGTGAATGAACATGAGTGGAGAATGAGGAGGCGTAAAGCAAGTGTGAAGTGACTAGAAGTGTACTAAATCAATATGAGTCTCTAAAGTTTGAGTCAAGTGTGAAAAGTTTGGCTCAGTGAAGATGTGGGAAAGAGGACGATCATTAATATGGTCTGCTGAACATCCAAACATTTTGATATTTCCCACACTCCAACTCTTGCCTGCCTTGATTTACATTCATGCATATTTGCCTGTGACGTCTCTCTTCCCTACAATTTATTATGAATTTATTGTTTTGTTCCGCATTTACTGGATTTTCTTGGATTAGCATCATTCATAGTCTATTAAACATTTTCCAGTCATGGCGGTGCCAGCGTTTATAATGTTATTTTTCACAAAGTGCCTTGCACAGCCACCAGGCTGTAATATATGTAATAATAGCAGGGGATGTATCGTCACAGTGTGAGCCAAACAAGTCGAGTAATCCACTGTAATTGGTTGGATTTTTGCAGTGACTCAACCTCTGTGTCTGTCTGTCTCTTTGCCTTTGATAATCCAATATACATTTCTTTAATCTTTACCCTCTGCATTGAGCAAATTAATTAAATATTGACAAGTAATCCAGCGAAACCACGGAAAAACAGAATGTCACAGCTAAACTGATTACTTCCATGGCAGAGGTATGAGAGAGACAGAGTGAGAGATGTATGATCCATCTCATGCACTATAAATGATTAAACACCATAGACAATGTCTGAATCCTAAAAGCAGCTGAATATGTGTGCCGAGTGAATGTTATCTTAGCCGGAGCTCACACTCGTGCACCATCAGTCTGTGGCCGCTTGTCAACCCCCCCACCACTACTCCATAGGCTAGCCCAACATAAAAATCATAACAGTCTCTGTTTTCTGGGTGTTTTCCTCCAAGATCAAATTCCATCTCCATTCTTTAAAGCCAGCGCACCATCTGTCACCATTATCGGAGGATAATGAAACAAAAAAATCAGGAACCTAGGCAGAAATGAAGATGTCATCCCCTGGCGAACCCACTCCGACCCTCCACAGCAGCAGTATGAGGCCAATCTAGTAGACACACGTATTCATTTAGTATTTCACGTATTGGTAATAGTAGTTAGTAGTGTTTACATTGTCTCAGCACCTATTGCTGGTCTGTCCATCCCAGGGAGAGTGATCCTTCTTTCTGCTCCTCCTGAGGTTTCTGACATGTTTGCGTTAGTTTTCATGTCAACCGAGGGTCTAAGGCAACAGAAAGACTCCGGTCCAAGTCCAAACAAACTGCATTGTTCAATTAAATACTACTAAGAAATACAACAAAAAAAAAGACAAAATAAATCCAGATTATGTTACTTTATTGCTTAGACATCTGCTGGGAGGAAGCGGGACCTATGCGGCCCTCTAGCATTGAAGACCTATGGTCTAAGGGACAGAGGATGTTGTACTGTGCCAACTCTAAAGTCCATCGAGGCCTTTTGTGTAGCTGCAGTGTTTGTGAAGTCTCGTCAAGAATCGTATTCCGCAGGTTGTTTGTGTGTGTACAAGCATTCTGGGGATTGTTTTGATGTCTGCCTGTTCAGGGGAATCAACAGACACAGTGACGGTTGATTTTATTGTGGCGAAATGAGGCTCATGTTGCAGTTTGCTTGTCGTGGTCGTATCTTTCTGACCTGCCATTGGGGTTTGTTCCTACAGGAGGGCAGCTGGTCCGGTAACATGATCCAGGCCACCAACCACCCTCACCACCGACACAGAGCTCAGGTCAATGACCATAGCACAAGATCTCTCTATGTCTTTTCAACACACACACACAACGTTAAATATATGCAATTTTAAGACAAAAACAACACATAGACGCATACCTCCGTTGGTGAGCAGAATAAAATCTATTTTTTATTTTCAAAATGCTGAAGAAAGAAAGGAACGGCTAGCTGAGAAGGAGTGTGGAGGTGTGAGGAAATGCCCTCTGGCTGGCAGAGGTAGCAGAGTTGTGAGTGGCGAGGAGGGAGGAGGCTGATTCTCACCATCATGTGGCTGAACCAAATCCCATCTCTCCTCTGCTCTCCGTGTGAAGAGGGAGGTTGGCCCGGGGCACATGTTCAGATATGGGTGCTCGTGATTGGTTTGCTGCCAACAGTGGCAAAGGTCAAGCTGCTCTGTGCTCTTTGTTGTTGTTTCCCCAGAGTCACAGTTGTGTTCTGTGCTCCACTGCAATCCCATGTTTCATGATTGGATTGGAGGTGGGAAGAGTGGAGTATTGTATCCGGAAGATGGTTCTTTCTTTCCATTCCTAAGCATGTTATGAGTTGCTTTATTAGATTTGTTTGGCTTATACTTATTTGGCTTCAGTAATCTCTTCACAGTGTGACTTTGTTGGAATTGTGTCTCTGTGGCTAAATTCAGGCATAACAGAATTGTCAAAAGCCTTAAAGCAGGTGTTTGCAACGCAGGCATTATCAGTTTGCTGCCAAAAACAGCAAAACCGGCTTTGCTGATTAAAAAATTAGGGAACTAATTAGTCTTAAGGAAAGTCCCAAGTGAAAAAATGAATTATTATTAGTTGCCATATCATCAATTATTAACTTCATGAGAGAGAAGAAGACAAAGGAAAGTTGCTTTCTTCAGAGAGTAAGTCTTCAATGGATTGTATGTGCAACACAATCCTCGAAATGTTGTGGTGCCATGTGAGAGTACTTGCTTTCCCCCAAATATCTGAATGATTAATAATGTTTTGCCAAATGTGAGAACGACAAGGGAGGAACAGAGAGTCCGTTCAGGTCTTGCTTGACTTCCAAAACTGCAACATTGGCCCCAGTTAACTTGGGAGGGATAAAGACCATGAAATAGGGTCACAGCCCTTTTTTTTTATTAATTATTGTGATATGTATAGGGAATTCACCAAAATTGCCACAGCCAAGTTAAATATTTGTGCTGATTTGAAAAGTCATGACCTGTCCCAGGTGGGACTCCAGAACATTCTGTAAGAAAATAAAATGGATGAATTGTTGTTGGAACACATTTGAGTACGTTTTGTCTGTCTGTCTGTCTGTTTTTCTTTTTTCTGTGTCCTCCATTAGTATTAACCCCGCGGTGACCATCTTCTTCCTTTTGCATATCTCTGGACTGATTTGTCACAGAACTCTGCTTTGTAATACAGCCTGTATAATCTCATTATTAGCTGTATTAGAATTGCCATATTGTCATCCTCTATGAATTACTATTGCTGGTGTCTCCATCCTGGGGAGACGGTTCCTCTTTCTGCAGCTCTTCCTGATGTTTCTACTACTATTTTTATAATGGACCAGGACCAGATGATTAAATGTTGGTAGTGTTCTGGAACCATCTGGATCCAGGAATCTGTTGAAGGATTCTTCCTCATTGTCACATAGGGACATTTTCATCATCTGTGTCTAGGACTCCACAATAGCAGCAGTGGACTGTCTCTGTGGACCAGTGGGTCTGTTAACTAAAAGGTCAGGAGTTGGAGGTTTATTTTTGGTTTTACTATTAATTTAAAAAAGACAAACTAGTGGTCAGAGGTCATGATTAGTGTAACAAGGTTGCTAATGCTTTTTTAATAACGATTTGACTATTAGTGACAAAGACATGTTTTCAGTGAATTCACATCAGTGAATTTATTGAAGTAGATCAAATTAATATATGATGTTAGTATTGGGTAGAAATCACAATATGGTTGGAAATGAGCCGCTTGATGGAAGTCTGCGCTCTCCGAGAGCTTTTCTAGGTTTTGGGGGGTTTTCCTCACTGAGATCGAGTCCATTCAGGCTTTGTAATTTGTGATATTGGGCTATACAAATAAAATGTCTATATATTAATACTGGAAAGATTGTGAGTGCGAGCAGAGTAACCAGTGTATCTATTATTCATTAATGTCACAGTTATTCCATTATAATTGCTAGTTTTTATGCCCTGGAAAAGCAGGTGATTAGACTAATTTCAATCCTGGTATTTTGACTTAACATTAAAATGTGCGAGAGATATGATTTTGCCCAGGAATGAAATGGTAATATTAAGAGTTTCTCAAGCCATACTTCTTTAGAGACAAATTTCATAGCTTTTAGCTCATCTTCAACGTCAAGATATTTTGTCTGCTCAGCTGAAATTAACTTTGCCCAAAATCCCCACCATACCCCCACCTTCCATTTCTTAAGCATGCTATACTTTTCCCCCGTACCACCTCCCGTCTTTCCATCTATTATTGCCATGCCATCCTCCCCATTTTTCATATTGGCCTTTTTGGGTCTCACAGCCCAGTCACTTTTCTTCATAGAGCCTCAGCAGTGAATAATTCTGAACATGATAAATCCTACCTTAAATCCAGCCATGAGACTCCAACAGGGTTCCACATGTAATTCTAAGCCCTATTATATGGCTACTAATGCCGGTTGAGGATGGCGAATCACGGCACAGCCTGCAGCCATGTAAGAATTAGAAATAAATATGCATCGGTACCAGATAAATATAGCAGGCGGCAAATCTGCCGTGAGACTGTGTGTGTGTGTGTGTGTGTGTGTGTGTGTGTGTGTGTGAGAGAGAGAGAGAGAGAGAAGCCACAATTTGCAAGCGATGAGAAGAATTCGTAACAGCTCTCTGGGTAATTGATGGATTAAATTCAGTGGCTAAGGGCTTGGAGTTAATGTGCACCATAATTTAGGAAAAAGACATCACAATAACATTTTTTGGTCCATATGTATAGAAATGTACTCGCGGTCATGTTGGAACGCCCCGTTTTTGAGACCATATTGGGATTCTGAAAGGGGGCAGTTGAGGTCTCAATCACTGGTGTTCATCTATCTGTTTGTGCCTGTGGAAAATGCATGAGGGGCGTGAGTTAGCCTGGGTAAGATGTCTGAATGCATATGGACCCTTTGAAGTCCTAAGTATAAGTGTAATATTATTTTACTGAGCTCCAACCAGACAAATTCTTTATGCTTGTTTCCCACAATCTCACGAGCTGCTTATATTAGAGGTCTAGGAGCTGATCTTCTTCAATTTTCAAGCCATCGGCAAAACTTACTCGCATTTTCTTATTCCGAGAGTCGAGAGTCTTGGGATAAATGGGGGTAGCATCCAATAAGAATGCAGGATTAGGAGAGTAGATTCATGACTGAACCCATTGTTGTCCTCTCTCTGTCTGTTACAAGCATTTGATGATGGCCACTTTCATATATTTGCACCTTAAATTTACCATTTTTCAAGGGTTAGCTACAATGAGATGTACAAGGCAGCTGCTGTCAAGGTGCAGACATCTATTAGGATTTTTTTTTTTTTTTTACACACCAAGTACTTAAGTCAATCTAGTCATTCATGTTATGGCTATAACATTGCCAAGCTTATTCTCCTCCGTCCTTAATGTATTTCATACCTCTGAAGTGTTTCTGTCACAATCAAACTTCATGCCGTCGTCCCTCATTCTCAGTTGACAGAAGACCTTCACGTTATGTTATTGCGCTGAGGCTGAATGAAGGTGAATCTCTTTATTGTGAGAAAGAATTACAATTTTGCACTTGTTGTATATGCGTCTTCCGCAATGGCCATGACAGTTTGCAGTGCATCTTGCCATCACTTGTTTTCTTTGAGGTAAGTGTGACCTCTACTTTTTGAACATTCCAGGTCAGAATTACACATGATGTTGAACATACCCAGGACACACAGTTCTACAATGGGACCCAATAACCAGAACTAATTAATCATATCAATCATTACAAATCATGTTTCCATACCACGGGTCTTTCAGAGAACCTCCTTCCAGAGGGAACGATGGAAAAGGTGAAAATATAGCCCTGTTAGAAAAAGCCCGACTTGCACAGGGAGGTATGTGATCTCACAAGTTTCTTATGTCTATTTGCAGCCCGTCTTACCCTTGTAAACTTTCTGTCAACAATACCGGCTTTACTTTTGTTCAACTTCTTCCCCTCGACAAAATACTGTCTGTAAGAAACTACTTCATCAAATTAAGAACATAGTAGGATGCTGTCAGTATAAATGGAAACAAAATGAGAGACTAAGACCGACGTATGGATATTGAATACTAAATCAGTGATGGAACCATCTCCTGACACTGACTCATCCCTTGTTTCAGTTAACCTGTGGGCACTTTTCATTCCCTGCTTTGCATGTTTACATTTCCTTGAAGTATTTTGTTGTTCTAGAACACGCAGTTTACACATCAAACGTCTTATTAGATCATCACCCCCCCTCTGCATTGTGACATAAAGAGGGAACGTTGTTTTTCTTTTTCTGGCATGTGCTACGTTTTGTTCTCTTACAGCGATGTGCGGCAGCATGACATGATATTCGAACCCCCTCCCCTTGTTTTCTAGACTTATTAATTGCTTGTGTCTTACTAACTGAGCAGATGACACTGCATGCTGGGATGTTCTCCTCGGATGGTGAAAGTGGTTGCGGTGGGAGATGGGGACGTAGGGGGGCTCCTTCACTCTTCACACTTTTCCTTCGCACTCCTCCCTCAGCTCATCAGTTCAGTCAGTTCATCAGGCTTCTCACTTAGCCCTGAGGAGAAGCCATGGGTGGGGGTCTGGAACTTTTGATGAATGAGTACATCTCTGACTGGCTCCTCTTTTATCTGACTGTTTAATCATGACTCTCTCACTCCGTTTCTCCTTCTCTCTCGTGCTCGCTCCGTCTCTGAACCGCTCTGTTTCTGGCCTCTGCTCCTAACTCAAGACACTGCTTGTTCATTTAATTGGATTGTGCTGAACTCTTGCTCTCAGTTGCATCTCTTATAATCATCGCAGAAACTCTTTGACTCACACTTCCTGTGAAGTTCATCTTTGTAACGTTGTGTGAACATTGCGTTCTGCCTGAGCAACACATCAGCTTGAGGTTTTCCAGGTACAGCAGATGACTTTATCAATTATCTGTAAAGTTTGCTGCTCAACAAATGGAAAGTGGGTTAGAGACCATACAATCAGCTGGTATGAAATGGATTAGAACATGAGCAGACTCAACGGAATTGATAAGACTGCACTGATACCGATGCTATTTCATTGATTGGTCTTCTTTGATTCGTCTTTGACAAGATGAATAAAAAAAACACTTCTGCTCGGTGCAAACTTTGCCAGAGCATCATTAGAACCACGCTGCTAAGACCCTGTCACACTTGTGCATCCCAACTAAAAGGCATTTCTGAGATGTAAAGTCCATCTTTCATTCAAAAAAATGTCTATGTCCAATGTGTCCAAAAAATGTCCAATGCGAATCAGTTCATGTTTCTCAGTAAAATGAGCAGTGCTGTGTGTTGTTAATTCGTCTCCAACATGCCCACTGGTTGCCCATTGGCAGGTGACATGAGACTGAACTCCTCTAAGGGTCAGAGACTTCTGGAGCAGTTCAAACCAGTAAGATGCTGTATTATTTATCATCCAGTGTGTTCTTACTGGTGTTAGTAAAACCAATATCACCTTTGTGTGAGATGAGAACAAACCTAGAAAACGTCAGATCTCATCGTCTTTGGGGTTCAGATCATTTGCTGGTAGAGCTTCTTCCTTGTGGCTGCATTAATTAATATCCACTGTCTTCAGCTTAAATTAATCACCCTCTAAAGTCTCCTGGTCTCACCAGAAAACCAGAATGAATATATACAGAACCTGACGATGCTCTTAGATTAATGATATAGTCCACATACAAACTAAACGACGAGCACTGAAACATAGACTTGTGGGTGTGAACCACACCATATGGCGCTTTTACACCAACATTCCAACTCGGCTCAGTTCTACTCCGTTTGGTTTCATTTAGGCGCTTTCCCATTGTAATTCAGTTCCTCATCGATGTGGGTACTGACATCACAGACGACACAAACACATAAACAAAAGGAATAAAGAACTGAATCGTTATCGCTGGTAAAACTGCCGGTAGACTTCTGTGTCGAAGGTAGCGCTTGGGACGGCCCTCTGTCGGCAGTGACCAATCAGAGGACAGCCCTCTGTCTGTAGTCACCGATCAGAGGACGGCCCTCTGTCTGTAGGGACCAATCAGAGGACATTACTCTGTCTTTAGGGACCAATCAGAGGACATTACTCTGTCTGTAGGGACCAATCAGAGGACGGCCCTCTGTCTGTAGTGACCAATCAGAGGACGGCCCTCTGTCTGTAGTGTTTAGTACCAACTCGTCTCGCTTGGAACGTCAATGGAGGTGGTACTAAAAAAAAGTACCATGTACCAGGTTGTATCACCAGTGGAAACCACAAACATCCAGGTATAGTCGTGCTGGAACCGTGTTGTAAAAAAGCCCCAACCGTCACCCAGACAAACTCGAGTCACAAACTCGCATCCACTACCCACGCTGTGCTCTCACCCCTTCCACCCCCTCACCCTCACCTCACCCTGTCTCCTTTCCCCAACCTCCCTGAGCTCGATTGAAGGAGATAATTAAGACATCAAACGCCGTGCCTCGCCGTAGATCAAAACTCAGGGCTGACGGGCGAGAGCCTGATCCCACATAGACTTCCGCTGCATCCCACAGCCGGAGATTTGCCATTCCCAGCAGCTCTCCTGCTCCACTCCATTAGTATCTCCATGCCAATCGGAGGCTCCCTGGGGTTTGACATGTAGCCAAGGATGAGTCAGGGCTGTGCAATCAACCCCATCCATGGAGAGGCAGGTGCTTTAGCGGGGAGACACAGTGGTGTGTGTTAGGGGGGGGCATCAGTGTGTGTGCATGTGTTTATCATAGCTCAAGGCCCTTATTCACCCCCACTGTTTTTATCATCCCCAACACTGAACAGCAGAAGCCCATCACACTGCCTCTATCTCCTTTTCTCTATTTTCTCATTCTCCTCTACTCCACTCTCCCTCTCTCCCTCGAGGGGCTTTGGTTCATGTGATTCCACGCTCCAGCTTTAGCTCAACTTTGCCACTTGGCAGTCTTTGGAAGATTTTTTTTTTTCTGCTTGTCTCTCGTTATACTCCTGCTGTTAAAGTGGTGATAAAGAGAACAGAAAATACATACAGGATCATGAGGGGAGACATTTCCTACTTGTAAAGCAAAGTGCTTCATGTTCCATCAGAAACGTCTGTGGAAAAATGGAAAAGCCGTCGAAATGTGTGAGGACACATTTTTGGAAGGAAATTAATAAACGTGGTTCCCATCCAGGATTGGAAGTAATAGGAGATGATTATTCTTTCTTGCCAAAGGGGGTTCGTAATGATCCATATACAATAAAGGTGTTTTATGAAATGATTTGATATTTGTCAAAGGAACAGAGAAACAAAAGTGAGCGAGAACACACGGTACAAATAGTTTTATTATTCCCAGGATGTTTTTTGCAATTTGGTGGTCATGGTTAGTGCAGGCAACAGTGCTCTCAGTAATGATGCTGAACATATCCAACGAATCGTCTGTCAAAGAGTGAACACCAGAAGAACTTCCACCTCCAAACACAAATGGACAAAAACGCAGGTACACACGTTTATGAATGTTGGACTGATATCTCCGTTCAGTTCTGTGCGATGACTCACACCAGCGATGGGATTGGATTCATCCAAGTTTTGGCAACCAGTGAGTCTGGCCCCAGGGCTAAGCTCATTACGGCTG